>JABCKD010000341.1:0-14821 GCA_013186415.1 Fusarium sp. NRRL 66088
TATAAGAGTAAATATAGAATAACAGTAAGTTCAATAGTAATTTTAACTAAAGCAGGCCGGCCGAATAACTACACCTAAGACCGTCAGCGAAATAATGCAAGGTGTTTCATTGACACTACTGTCCCAAGCCATACAAGATACCTTCAGGATTATCTTCGTCAGGGAGCGCATCACAGCTAACGACTCCTTTATGGAAGACGTACTTGAAAGTCCTCTACTTAAAAGAGCTTGGGTCTAGAAAGAACGGCTTCTCTCCCACCGCACGATCGACTTTCCTTCCAAGCAAATTTTCTGGACCTGTCGGATGACAAGATACTCGGAAGATGGCCAGCAACATTCTGATGGTGAGATAAAGTCGGTTGCTCTCCTACACTGTCTGAGAGGCTTTCATCTATTCATGAGAATGGCAAGAAAACAGAAGGAAATGTTCCAGGGACTGTTCTTCCAGGCATGATCTGACTTGGTACAGGAGTTCTCGACACTGCAACTGACATATGAAAGCGACTATGCTGCCCGATCTTACCGGTATCGCTGATATTGTGAGTCGGATAATCTCCAACCAGCATCTCTCAGGGATATAGAAAACCAACCTGTCCTTTGGACTTCTTTGAAACCCTGCCAAGTACCCAGCGAAACTCTCGGGCATAGCTGGTGTCCCTTCGTGGTCATGGGCGTCTGTGATCGGTCCAATCAAAGCCGGCGGACATGATCCAGCAGCATCTCGAGTCGAACTATTGGCCTTTAGGCACGGACATTGACGGCACTGGAGGGGTGTCATTGCATCTATGAGTCCGGCTTCATCAATGCAGCGTGGAACCTAATAAGCGGCCACCGTCACCGCCATGCTGGGGTGATGGGAAACTTAGAGGATCTAAGAGTTGAGGTTCTGAGCTTCACTTTCAGCCTTAAGGCGCCTACCGGCCCTCAGCCTCTGGGCCCCGATTTTGAGAATGGATTGCCTGACGATATAATACATAATGGCATCCCTGTCGAGAGTTGCTCTAACCATTGGATTAGCGAAGAGGCTGCTGAGTCAGGTTCTGGTCTTACGGACTCTTGTCAGCTGCATAGCCACACAAATCAGTGGATATGAGTCATAATTCTCAAGATAATCCAACGACCACCCGGTGCCCTGAATTGTGTTCCTCTATGCGGATACACCTCTGCAAAAACCCAAAACCTGAGCCTGTCTTTACCATAAACAAAAACAATGGCAGGAATCGGTTTCCTTCAACTTCCAACCGAACTTACCGAGCAGATCTGTGGCTGGATCGACCCAGGCGATCTCCTGCGTGTGCGCCAAACATGCCGTGAGATCAACGAAAGAACCCTTCATCTCTTCGCGCAGCGCTTCTTCGAGTCTCGCTGCGTCATGATCCTCCCAGAAAGCCTGGAAAACCTACATCAGATATCACAACACCCCGTGCTTAGCAAAGCCGTCCGCACACTGGAAATCTCAACCTTGTACTTCGTCCCTCCTGATGAGCTCCAACCACCCCCTGGGCCCTGGCAAGACGATGAGGCTAGCTGGTACCGTA
This sequence comes from Fusarium sp. NRRL 66088, assembly GCA_013186415.1. Classification (NCBI taxonomy): domain Eukaryota; kingdom Fungi; phylum Ascomycota; class Sordariomycetes; order Hypocreales; family Nectriaceae; genus Fusarium; species Fusarium sp. NRRL 66088. The sequence continues at coordinate 1,539 of JABCKD010000341.1, forward strand.
CGCCAGCCGTCGTGACCTATCAAGCCTATCATTCGGCTCAGCAAATCCTCCTAAAAAGCGACACGGGTATCCCGCGCCTGACAGATGCCTTGAAAAGCTTCACAAACTGCACCAGCATCGGCATGGCTAACCTGCACACTCGTCTACCTTGGGGCTTCAAGGTCCTTGCACGACGCCTCGAAATCTACTTCCCAACAAAAGAGACTGTCCCTGACCATGGGCTCGAGCAGTTCATCAACTACCAAGATGTCTCGCAGGCGAGCGAGGAGAGCGGCCCTGGGGTGGCTGACCTCATCCTCAGAGCGGTTATGAGGCTAGCCAAGGATTGCCGCGTTCCGGTCCGACGTCTGAACATCTTCTCCCGAGGGGACCCAGATAGTGCCTGCCTCGGTCTCTCTGAATCTCACTCATCGGAGCTGCTCAAAGTCAATCGGCTCAATTTTGTGCTTGTGACGTCCAGCTGTACGTGCTGGGCACATGACGGGGGCAAGGCGTGGAAGGATAGCGTGAAGCTCATAGCTGCGTGTCCCGATCTTACGCACCTGCAGGTCTCCATGTGGCACAGGCTCCGCTTCGCAAGTCTTTCCTACATTCACGCCCCGAGACTCACGACATTTGAGCTACATAGTATGGAGTGTAGGGACACGGACATGATCGACTTCTTCCGACGTCACCGAGAAACGCTTCAGTCCGTCAAAATGACCTATTGTATGATGCAGGCGTCCAATCTCAGGACGAGATGGTCTTCGGGCGGCGCTGATCCAAACTTTGAGGCGTGGAGTCAAGTACTAAGTGTTTTGCGAGACGAGACCAATATTGAAGAATTGCATCTGATAAACATCCATTCTTCATATGGGGGCCATGGCCCATGGAGAGTGAACAGTAAAGAAGGCATTACTCGCGTCATTGGCGAGATGGCTGAAAGTTTAGCCTTGAAGTTACAGGCACGGTGACAGCGTGTAGAGAATGGAAATGATTAGCATAGTATCTAGAGCTTTTGTGTACGCTGGCTCTGTTCACTTTCCGTGATGATCTGTGCTGACCTTGCGAAATTGCCATTCAGTCCCTGGACGATGAGGCTTTATCCCAAATGAGTGCCGCAGCCACATTAGATCCTGACCACCCGGTCTCGGTCTCGGTCTCGGGGTCGGTCTCGACTTCGGTCTCGGCTTTCGAGATGGGGCCCTGCCCGGTAACTGCGGGGGACGCAGTGAAGTCCGTGTTCACTTATCAATGCAATATCCACGGTGATTTATTACTCCTCTGATGTTTCAGCTTCATGTTCCAGTCTATTTTATTAACAGAAGGCTATTAACAAAACAACAATGGCGGAAGAAAGCACACCAGAACTCTCAGATGAGCGTCAAGAGACCAAGCCAGTGACGACGTCCGACGAAGATGGCAATAACAACTTCACAGTTGGATGGGAAGAACCACCTGATCAGGACCCTGACAATCCCCTCAATTGGTCAACAGGCCGTAAATGGAGCATCATCGGCATCCTCTCCTTTATCACCTTTCTTACGTATGACTTCTGTTCATCCCGATAATCTTGACGTGCTAAACGCTCCACAGGCCTCTGGCATCTGCAATGATGGCTCCTGGTGTACCGCTGATTATGGCCGAGTTTGAAACCTCCAATGACGAAGTTGCGACATTCATGGTTTCTGTCTTTGTTCTCGGATTTGCATTTGGGCCGTTACTGATGGCTCCTTTGAGCGAGCTTTACGGTCGAACACCAGTTTACCACGTCTGCAACACTCTTTTCATCATCTTCTCGATTGGATGTGCCGTATCTCAGAATATAGGGATGCTAATTGCATTTCGATTCCTCTCTGGATTTGTTGGGGTCGCTACGGTGACCTGCGGCAGTGGCACGATAGCAGACATGGTTCCTCCCGAGAAACGAGGAGCCGCCATGTCTATATGGTCGATTGGACCTCTTCTAGGACCTGTCATTGGACCTGTTTGTGCTGGATTTCTGGTCGAGGCCAGAGGTTGGAGATGGGTCTTTTGGGTCATAACTATTGTGGTGAGTTCAACCCCATTTACTATGGGTGCTGGATGAGAGGCTAACGTATTGGTAACTTCAGTCTGGGGCTGTAGTGCTGGCCTCCTTTGTAGTTTTCCGAGAGACGTATGCCCCTGTCATACTCGAACGAAAAGCCTCTAAACTACGCAAGACGACAGGAATCAACAAATATCGCTCAACCATGCAACCAACTGGAACACCGAAGGAGATCTTTATCTCTGCCATCACTCGACCGATGCGAATGCTTCTCTTTTCGCCTATTGTGACTATGGTCTGCGTATATATCGCCACCCTTTACGGCATGTTATATCTGTTATTCACCACCTTTACCTTTGTATACCACGACATGTACGGGTTCAGTGCGGTGGGCGCAGGGTTGTCATTTATCGCCGGAGGCGTTGGAAATCTCCTTGGCTTGATGTTTGTGGGATACCTGTCGGACAAGCTGATAAGAGTTGGTCAGAGTGAGGGCAAGGCTGTCGAGCCGGAGCAGCGGCTGGACCTGAGACTGACGGTCCCTACTGCCTTGACTCTCCCCATCGGTCTGATCATGTACGGCTGGACAGCAGAAAAGCAATTACACTGGATCGTGCCTATGATCGGTACAAGCATTATGGGCTTTGGCATGATTGGCATCTTTATGATCTCGCAGACATACCTTGTCGACGCTTTCACGAGACATGCTGCCTCTGTCACCGCAGCTAACGCTATCTTACGGAGTTTGCTGGGAGCCCTTCTACCGCTCTGTGGCTTGAAGCTCTACGATGCACTTGGTTTGGGGTGGGGGAATACACTGCTTGGATTGCTTTCACTTGCCTTGGCGCCAGTTCCGTGGTTGCTAAACAGTTTTGGTGGAAGGATTAGAGGCAACCCAAGATTTCGGCGAGAATTTTGATCCGAGGAGCTACCAGGGGCCAGTAACCGGATCTTGATTACTTTTGCCCTGACTGCATTCCTACACTATCAAGTGCGAAGTCGTAATACTGGGAAGCCCTTTATGTGAATTCAAGGAAATAGAAACACAAAGGTTTTCCAACGACAGTAATGTTAAAGAACTTCATTGAATCCTCAATATGTGATCCAGCCACCATGCAACCAAGGAAATTGTAGCCACTTTCGGTTCGCGTTGTGATATTTCAGCGGCCCCTGAAAAGGGATTAAACCCCGGACATGCGTTCCCCGCAAACATCTTTCAGTTCTGACGCTTAAAGAGTGCCGTGTTTAGATGCTTAAAGGGGCAAGTCAGATTTTGAGTGTTTCGAGAATAAACATGATTGGTCCCGATATTTTACGCGTTCTGTGACAACCCGTCGTGTTTCAAATGGCGAACCGAAGACAGAAGAGAAGAACTTCAGTTAACATGCACCAGACCGCGGAATTGCGAGTTCCCGGTTTGGCTGTCCCAATCTCAAACCTACTGTCGCATGTTTGCATGGACCATGAAACGTGTCCACAATTGATCCAAATACCTACGTGATCTTCTACCGAGAAAACGAAGATAAAGCTCACTGACCTTACCTCCATTGAGAGAACTACCTCATGCACAATCTCGAGATACAACCTACTTGGACCCTGACGAGTACCGACACGATCTTCTGGCTCTGTTATCCCACCAAAAGCCAGGCTTCAACTATAACAAAGAGGAGTACCGACACAGCAGCTCAATATCAACCTCAATGTCGACCAACCAACACTCCAATACAAGCCAACTCCTTCGGCTACGCGTTCTTACCGGTCTTCGCTGTGTACAGCTCATTCTTGCCATCGCCATCGCCAGCCTCTACGGTATCCTCTTAGCCAGCGAGAGATCGACAGAAACCAGTATCTCCAAAATCTCCATCTTTGCCGAAGTCGTGGCAGTGTTGTCGGTAGCTACCTGTACACTGTCTTTCTTCATGACGATTGGGAGCATAGCATGGTGCATTTGCGATGGATCTGCTTTTGTATTATGGACCACGCTCTTCGGCACCTCGTTCATGACCATGAGATACATCGGTCGGGCTAGGAGTGAAGGGAGAGCCAGCAAGTATCTGAACGATTCCGAATTTGCCAAGTTGCAGACGGTTGTTTATATGGACTTCTTCATATCGTTCTTGTGGCTGGGCACCACGATACAGGGCATACTTTCCCTCTACTTGGCCAAGAAGAGAGCACGCAAGATGGAGGAGGCCAAAACGTGTCCTGATTTTGAAGCGAGGGAAGTGTTTGATGATTGAGTGGTGGCGATGTTTTTCTTCACCATTGGGGTATCACAGATGCAAGACCACAACAATTCCTACCTGCATTGGAAAGAGGAGAATTCGCACACCCCACGCAAGAGATCGGAGTATATTGCTGTTATATAGACTGTTTGACAAGACTGGGGTTTCAAGAAACTACATGGCATTGCAAGGGTAGCTGTCAAGGCATAATCTACCTAGGATAAGGAATATATGATGGACTCAGTGTTCAAAACAGTGAATCAAACATAACTGCAAGTTTCTGATAGGTTGTTCCTATCATGATTGGTCTTCAGAGACAATAGAATATTTATCGTGGTTAAGGCAATACCCACGTCCCAGTAGAATCGATGAATCAAGATGCCAAAGGATGCTACTGAGTCGTAACTGCTATTGCCCCAGTCCTTGAAGTAGAAGACTCCAAACCTGCGCCAGTATAGCCAGGCATCCCAGTACCAGTTTGTTGGGTCCCATTGGTGTTATCGTGATCCTGGCCAGATGGCTGCAGTAAATGAAACCCAGCCAAGTCTGTAAAAATATCAGACACGCTCGTGGGAATGTACTTGCCCACCAGTAGAGGTGCTAGAATCAATCCAACAGCCACGAGCAGCATGGTAAAGTAGACAACTGCGAACCTTACCACCCGACGTCGCCTGAGCTTGGACTGCTTCATGGAGTAGATTGGTTCCCGTATCTGTTGACTATGATGAAAGATTAGCTCGAAGCCTCATTTATGTCAGGATAAATGGAAAATAACCTCGGGAGAAGCCAAAACAGCATTGTCGTGTGCACTTTATCAATCTTGGGGATGAGAAGAACTGGCAACATTACGAACAGAAGCAAATGCCCGAACAGAAAATCAGCCGAGAACATGCTCAACTCTGTAATCTTGCAGGTGACCTCTCGGAACGGCGCTGTGATAGAATGGCGGCCCAAAGAATACCAATGTCCTGTCCAGAAGGCAGTACTGGAAGAAGCGGTCTTGAACTCCCTGGTCAATGTCGTCGAGACTATGACCTTGAAGAATAGAATCTGCAAGGAAACGACCGCAATCATGCCAGCAAGGGCTCTGGTAAAGTTGAATCCTTCCAAAAAGAGCATTGCCTCGAAGGAAACAATCAGTGCAACGACAGAGATTCCATATGTGATGGAAGCCAGCACTTTACCGAATTGCTTACAACAAAGACTGAGCAGAGGTCCCATAAGACAACTCAGACTCAGCATTACGGTCAAGGTAGCGAAGTTGATGACCACTGGCGCAAATGCGATGATCAAAAGGCGAATCAAAGAGTCGGTAGGCTCAACCTTTTTGTCATTGTTATTCTTCGGAAGCACACCGGTCTGCGCGTTGATGTAGAGATATGGAAGTGTGGTCATGATGACAGACAGTAGCGGTAGTAAAATCTCGCCAAAGAGGATTGAGCCTAGTGAGGCGCGTGAGGCATCCCCAGAAAGCCGAGAGGATGGATCTCCGAGGTTCTTCTTTTTGAAACCAGTGATTCGAGTCCGAGCCAGACGGCAGTATGTGATCCACGACGAGCCATGAAAACGAGCATGCCCTCGAAAGAGCCATCGAAGAAACTCGCGATAGTCAATGAAAAAATCATCCCATGCAAACTGATGAGGGTTATAGAGAAAAGGTGAAAAGATTAGGCCAAAGGTGGTGACCCAGAACCAAGTTAAGCCAGCTTGCCAGACAGTGAGTGTGGCAAATAACAACAAGAGAAGTAACCGGCCACCAAAATAGAGAGATGGGCCAGCAAATCTTGAGTAAAGGACGCTGAATGGGATACGCGCAGTAGCAAACCCTCGACCCGTTCCTATGTACCTGGCCCCTCCGAATGAGAGATTCTGTTCAACAGAGTTGGCATAGACCTGGCACACGAATACCTCAAAGAATGGCGACAATGAGGCCACATGTTTGATGAATCGCAAGGCAGCTCTCCAGGGGTCAGACTCCATGAGTCCTTGCACTGTCAAGGGGATAAATGACATGAGGAACACAAAGAAGATGGAAAGGATGGAGCGATAGACCCAATCCATCAGAGCGTCGGTATTGACACAGCCTGTAGGAAACAACGGGTCCGTGATTGGAACATCGCGATTGTAATCGCAACTAATAGTTTCGTGTCGAAGTGAGCCAAGGTTCAGGAGGCTGATGAGGAACATGTAGACTGAAGCCATAATAAATATGTTGTTGATGTGAAATCCAGGGTGAGCGTAGTAGAAGGACAAGAATCGGTCAAGGGGAAGTTTTGTTCCAAGGTAGAAATATTCCCTCGAGAGCATTTGCTCACCCATTCCTGTTCCAATCTTGGTGACAAAGTTGAGAATGGAGCCAAACCCGAGATCTCTGCCTTTCCCACATTGATAAAATTCACAATGCTTGATACGGCCGCCTCGCATGATTGCATTCATGCCGGCGTAGATATCCTCATTCAGATGAAGACCTTTTTGAGCCTTGGAGACGCCGCCGCGAGTTGTCATAAAGATTCCGTTAAGGAAGTCCGGGTGGCCGTAGTGAAGCTTGCCTCCCAGCTGGGCCAAGGTACGGGCAAAAAGAGTGCCAAAGGTTTGCTCCTTGCCAGCGGCGATGTCGCCTAGAATTCCCACATTCTCAGAAAAGATGTACTCTCGCGTACCCAGGATGGCAATAGGCTCAGGGGAGTTGTCCTTGGAGTCATCGTCATAGCCAGAGACGATATTCATTTCGTCAAATTCCGCAAGGACACCTCGTATCTTGAGGCATTCCTCCAGGTAGTTGTCTTGATTCGCATCAATGAGTTGTATATACTCGCCGCGATAGAAAATGAGTGCATGGTTCTGATTGTCAGATTTCCCATCGCCCAAGATAGGATTGCCTGATAGTTGGATTCTGAACTTTGGCCGCCTCAAGCCATTCTCCAAAACCTCCGAGTGTCCGTCGATGAGGGACGAATAGACACGGGGCTCACCACCCTCATCTGGTGCCTCTTCATCAAGATACGCAATCTGGAGATCTGGATAGGCTCTCAACAAGAATTCGACATTTTCTTGCTCTTCTTTCTTGAATTTGGCGTACCGTTGCATCGCCACCACCATGCGAAACTTGCGCCTGGCCATCCGTTCAAGCTCCAGTTCAAGCTTCTCGGGATATTGTCTGAAGAGCTGCACCACATCCGGATTCTCTACTCGATACAGCAACTTGATGGCACGCGTGTAGTTCATAAATCCTGATACTGTTCGGTAGAGAGTTTGAGACCGAAGTGAAGCCCAGATGCGGGTTCTCAGTGCGTATTCTGGAGCCGAGGATTTGAATCCGATGAAATAGAAAGGGAGATCTTGAACTTTGCGGTCCATTTGATTGTGACTAGTCACTTCTGGATCAGAGTCGTGAGACGGCTCATCTTCACCAGCAAGGGCCTTCGTATCTCTCACGAAACAAGACCATTCGTGCGGATGCAGCTGTTTCAAATATTCCAGCATTGTCAGGCGTGAATATTGATCCTCTTCGCGAATGATTTCTCGAAGTGAAAACAGGATCTTTTCGGAATAGTGCGGGATCATGACCGTAAAGGTGGGCATACTGTCGACGGCCATGGGCTCAGGGATAGGGGTGGAGAGAGATTGGGCGAAGAAGGAGATGCGACGTTCAGCTTCGCCGTTCGTGGGAAAGTATTGACTGTCAAACCAATGGTCACCTTGAGCAACGAAAAATGTGGGAGCTCGCAACGTTCTCTTCCCGATCTCATCTGATGGGACTTGGTGATAGAGGAGCTTTTGGACATGCTCGATCGATAATAGATGCTCGCGATACATTGAGATAATGATGGCATTCCACACCTGAGACACAAGGATCTTTGGCTTATATTTAATGTCCATCTCTCCTGTGGCAAGAACCTTGGAGTAGATTCGCTTAGGGAGTCGATAAAAGATGTTCCGCCAGGGAGTCCAGATCGATGAGCCTATGTAGAATGACCTCAAGATCGAACAGACCGTATTGACCAGAACGTACCAAAGGTATGTGTCGAGAAAGAAGAAAATGAGATCCGTTATCATCATGAGAACGAGGAGTATCGTCGGCTGTTGTCTGCATAGGATTGCCCCGAAAAGCTTGTCTCCCTGACAGCTATCCACGTTCATGATGGACAGATAGCGTACTGGATCTCGGAAAGAGAGGGCAAGAAAGACGTAGGACTCTCCAAATTTGGCACCAAAAACCAGTGTCCAAAACAAGTATGAAAACACTCTGTTGTTTCCGTGAAGTGATGGGTAGTTTGCTGCGAAGACTTCGCTTGCTGTGGCACGACGGGACTTCTTCTTGAAGAAGTTACCAAAGAGGTTTCCAGACGGCATGATTGCGAGAAATGCAACGAGCTGGGTTGCGAGAGCAATATGGCCCATGGCGAGATAATCGTCAAGTTTCTTCGGGCCAGGAAAGAAAAAGATCTTGACGCCAGGTGCGAGATTAAGGGTGAGGGCAACCAGCAACAAAACAATCTTAATGCCGATGGATTCTGCTCCAGGCCAGCGCCGTGGGACATACATCCACTCAGCTATTGTAGCAACAAGTTGCAGAAAGGGTGCGATAGCACCACCAAGCCCAACAGCACACAGCTTTTTAGCATTGGTGGGTGATTGATTCACCTCCTGCTCATAGCTTGGGCCAACAATCAGGGTCGGAACGTTGAAAGCAGTATAAAACCAGAAGAGGGTTAAATGTATGATCCAGATGCGGTTGAAATTGACAAGAAGGTGCAGTAGTGATCGGGATTCTTTGTAGGTTTTGAAGAAGGATTTGCCCCAGTTGATATCCTTAAATCGATCCAGACGCTGCGAGGCAGGAATGTCAAAGAGTTTGGTCTTGTCGTTGAGAACAATACGACGCATTCCTTCAGGGTACCAAAATAGCTGGTTGCAATCATCATAACCTACGACCTTGTCATGGTCCCGTTCACGGCGAACGTAGACTCCATCTCGGATCTCATAGCCTTGATCACGAAGGAAGCGGTAGATCGGAGTGATGACGTGATCGAGGAAGGACAGCTCTTCGGAGGGAACGTTGTTGCTTGGGTTTGCGATAAAGGAATCCTCGGCGCATTTGAATATGAAGCACAGGCATTCCGGCATGAAGCGAACTTGATTTGCTTCTCCCCAACAAAGGAGATAAAGAGCAAGCTGACGGACGCGTTCCTGGGGCGGCATGTTTCGCATGCGTCTTTGCCAACGCTCCTTGGCGAGTTGAAAATCATCACTTTCTTGTGCTTCTCCCGAGTTTGCCATGTCTGCACTGTCGGTCTGTCCATCTGCACCTGTAGTGTTGCCAGGGCTCGAGGGTCCGTCTCCAGCCTCAAGGTCAAGGAAGGCTGCAAAATACCATGTTCGATAGTTGGCGTTGCGACCACCAATGTAATCTGCATGCAGGGAAACGAGTGCCTTCTCAGCCGACATCCGGGAGGCTCTGGAATCGAGAAGTATCATAAGGTGGTCGAACATGTTACGCATGCTCTCCCGTTGAAAGCCAAACCTTTCGGCCAGTTGAAGAAAAATAACCTCGATTTCCTCAGTGGTCAGTGGCTGTCGAGGGTCAGAAGCCCAAGCAGGATATGGGTCTGGCGATGAGTGAACCACGGGTGGATAGTCGATGTCTTCTCCGTCGTATGCAGCCGAGTCATCAGCGCCAAAGAAGATTTCGGATGATGTTGCTGAGTATTGTTCCAAGTCGTCTCTTGATCTGTAGCCATCGCTCCAGCCGTTGTTCTCACCACTGCCATGATGATGGGTTTGCCCATCTTGCCAGTAGTAAGAGCCCGTATCGTAGTCGCCATAACGAGCAGACGTCTCACGGTACGAGTAATTGCCGTCAGTCCCGAAGCCGTCACTACATTCTAATATTAGTTCCATTATCACCTTCAACACCATGACACACCATCTTGAAATCGTACTTGGAAATGGAATCTTGAGGATAATATCCTTCTTGCACGTAAGAGGTATCTTGGTAGAAATGAACACTATCCTCTTGTCGAGCGTGATAGTCGTCATAATGATGCTCGTATGGGTCGTCATATAAATTTGAAGGCCCGGACATGATGAAACTTGAGGGTGATTTGTGTGTGTGAACGGGATGATGTGTTGAACTGCCGTACTGGAGGGCTAATTGACATGAAAGATCCCCATAGACGCGCAGTTTGGTATATTTAATGTGACTTTGGTTAATACTCGTATTAACTTTGTTCCCGTTCGCAAACTGCGTCTCCTTCCAGTGTTTAGAATGGGAGGGGCGCGAGACCGGGACCGAGACCGAGACCGAGTTCAAGTCAACTGCGAGACTGAGCACTGTCGCTTTTCTATTGCTAATCCAACAGCTCAGAGAAAGATTCCAAGAATAACCAGTCCGGAACTCTCGGGACCTTATCTATCCTTGACATGCCACTGGCACAAAGAGGGTTAAACGCCACGTAAGCTAACTCCGAACCTCCTGTATTGCGAGTTTCTTCACTTCAGTGTACGTGGACGAGATAAACTTAACTAATTGATTAATTGAAAGCTTACGTGTCTTTTTAGATCTCCTCCCTCAGTGATATTAATAGCAAAGTATTAAGCTAGATCAAAATGAGCCAGATCAATACCTTGAAAGAGGTTATCTGATCCATGTAACCAGAATGCCATATCTCCCTCGCAAATTGGGTGTAATGATTCTGTAAAGCTGTTGGTCGAATCTGTAGCTTCATGTTGGTTTTTCACCTCGTAATGTTCCTCAATCTGAGCCACCTGGTTTTCGGGACCACTGAATTGACTTGACATGATGCGGTCCTCCTTCGATGATGTTTTCAACGTGTCGTCACTGTTTCCTCCTGTTGACTCATGGTGTCTTGCAATAACGTCACACGAGATGTGCACCGTCCCAATGTTCGGAATGTTTATTTGCATCCCATGTCCTTGCCCTAAGGTGTCTCTCTGTGCCTCCCCCGTAGGCTCATGCTTGCTGAATGCTTGGTTTTCAACTTCCAGTAAATTCCGAACCACGTCGGCGCTTCTCTTGGAAAGAATATCCTGAGAGGCTTTGTTAAAGTCGTCCATATACTCCATCGCCTGTTCTATGAGAGCGCGGTCAGTAGGCCGCTGATGGGCGAGGCTCTCCCCTTCATTATTCTGGTGACTGTCGATATGCGCCAGCAAAAGGGTCACTGAAGCTATGAGAGCAAAAAAGTCAATCGCGCGGCAGTAAAAGGCCACGCTTTGGATGCTGCGAAAGCTGATGAACCGCACCATGACCTCGCGACTAGAGTTCACACAGGTGGTCATGCTTTCCCTCTGCTTAGAGCTGGCCGTCGAACGAAGCATGTATGGTAGGTGAAGCTGGATAATTAGAAAGTGGTGGAAGAGTTGGTTTGTCAGCCTCATCATCTCTCCAAATCCCTGAGCATCGTCCGAGATTCCACCCAAGTTCGGCGCCAACCACCATCGTGGTGGCATCGACTGCGCCGCCCGTTGTATTTGCAGGTCAATGTTTCTTGTCTCTTGGTCATAGTTTGTCTCGGTTTCGTTTCGTTCAAGCAGCTTTGAGGCAATGACGCAATGCATGCGCTCCAGGCGGCCAACAGGATGTTCTTCCATGAGCAATGCTGCCTCGTCACCCATTGTGCAGTCTGTGCTCGCCTGCGGAAGGCCAAGCAGCAGGCATAGCAGTCTTTCCGTGTACAGGATTCGGAACCAAAAGAATCTGGTGTTGAGATTGTTGTGGGGATCGAGGGCCTTTGCGGAATGTTGACGTCGATGAATACCCATCAGCTGTGCGTCAGCTACCAGTCGGCGAAACACAATCCAAGCGCTCTGAAGCTGACCTCCGTTGGCTAGGAGAACAGCCTCAAGCATGAGGCATTCGAGCTCTTCGATAAAGGTGGCGGGACATGCCCTGTTCCCAATACATGTAGCTGCTTTCATAAGCTGTTGGACAAGTGTTGCTGGCGGCGCTGACAGTTGGCCCGATGCTTTTTGAGACTGTGGCTGAAGACTCTGAATATTGGTGGCCAACGTAAGCATCCTTTTGGCCTTGAGAATTGGGTGTACTTCTGGGGCATGAAGGTCTTGGACTTCAATGCCTTTGAAGTTGCAGGGTTGAAGCTGATTGTAAGGCAAGATCATAATATTCATGAAGTATGCAGATGTACAGTTCATTGACTGGCTGACTCCAGCAACGTCTCTGGGTGTCGGGAGGGCCCCAGAAGAGACAATCTTTCCCGGTTGCCCAGGTTCATCGAAGGGCTTGGAAGATGTAATATCAAGGCCTGAATGTGATGGGATCGTACCGATACTTTCTTGAATCTGTAAGGGCTTATTCCCTTTAAGTTAGGTTCCTCTGATGGATATTGGATATTGACATACCTGAGCCACAATGTGTGCGGCAGGGTGCTGAACTCGGCTGGGGGTCCCAAGCTTTCCATCAAGCCTGTCAGCCCCGGCCTCGGCATCCATCTCTGGCTTCCAATCATTGACCATTTCAGGATTGGATTCAGCCATGGCCTCGTCTCTGACTATCTGCACCACCATCTTTCCTATTCTTGCAAAGTGTTCCCGCCTCCGTTCACCGGACTGACGAGCCTGCGATGTCTCCTCGGGATACTCCTGGCTTACGCAGGTTGAGCCCCGACGGGTGCAGCCAATACATGATGTGTCAGATGCATTCTCAAACGTGCAGCGGGCTTTGCGCCGTTTGCACTCCCAGCAGCTACGGGTTCCCTTTCGGATGCTCCGACGCTTAGGTGGCGGTGCATCAGTCGATGGAGACGCGTGACTCTTGCCTGTTGTGGCTGACATAATGGCCTAGAAAGGATTTTCAAAGGGGGGAAGGTAGTTCTGCCTCCGATGATTTCCGATCGCGGCGGATGAGGTTGTGTGTCTGAAGGAAAGGAGGGGAGGGAGAAGAGTCGGTGATGGTCATGGCCATGTTGGGTTTTCCGCCGTCGTCGGCGGAGATTCGAAAAGTGGGTCACCAGTTAATCCGCCATTGTCGGCGGTGATCAGCATCTGATTGTCTCGCGAGTTATAGGTGT
>JABCKD010000342.1:0-56865 GCA_013186415.1 Fusarium sp. NRRL 66088
CCCCCAGTGGTTTCCCCCGCCTCCACCCCGCAAACTAACCCGGGGTCTGGCACAATCCCGACGCGCTGGACAACCGTAGATCCACTGAGTGGCCACGAATTCCCAATGACTCGGCATCTGCGCCAAGGTACTAAGCACGCTTGGAGGCGGTAATACAAACGAAAGGGTTGCCCGTCTTCCGAAGAAGTAACCGATGGGCGATCTCTCCAGCCCTGCTAGTGAGACATCAGTCAGCCTCACTTCCAAGACTATAAGACGATGAACAACCACGGTGTGGTCTAAGCTCAACATCTCAACTCCATACAAGTCTTTTCAGGCCACTCAACACAATACGAATCCATCTCCTACCCTTGCGCAATCATGGCTGTTGGCGCACAGATTGATCATGTTGACGTCCTCATCGTCGGTGCCGGACCTGCCGGCCTGATGATGGCGACATGGCTCGCCAAGTGTGGTGTCAAGACTCGTATCGTGGACAAGCGAGGCACAAAGGTACAATCACATTCCATACTGTCCTTACTCTCATCCCCTAACCAAATTGCAGGTCTTCAATGGCCAAGCAGATGGCCTTCAATGTCGAACTCTGGAAATCTTCGACTCCTTTGGTTTCGTTCATCGAGCCTGGATTGAGTCCAACCACATGTTGGAAATCAGCCTCTGGAACCCCGATGAGAAGGGCGTTCTTCGAAGATCTTCACGCATTCCTGACACAATCCCTGGCATCAGCCGCTTCCAACAAGTCGTACTCCACCAAGGTCGAATCGAGAGATTCTTCCTCGATGCCATCAACGAATTCAGTGAGGGCAAAGTCTCGGTTGAGCGTGGCGTCATTCCAACTAGCCTCGAGGTCGACGAGAAGACTGTTGAGGATTCTGAAGCCTATCCTATCACTGTCAACTTGCGCCATCTGAGCGAAGAAGAAGCCCGACCCAAGCAAACGGCCACCTCCGTCAACGGAACAGTCATTCAAGACGGCCTGTTCCGCAGCAACCTGTCTCCCGACGACACTGCCGAGATGATCAAGTCAGCTGAGCTCAACCAAAAGGCCGACACAACAGAGATTGTCAAGGCCAAGTATATGCTGGGAGCAGATGGTGCTCACTCATGGGTTCGCAAAGAACTTGGCTTCAAGCTCGAGGGCGAGTCTACCGATTACATCTGGGGCGTCCTCGACATTGTTCCCATCACCGATTTCCCCGACATCCGTATGCGATGCGCCATTCACTCTGCCAACTCCGGAAGTGTCATGGTGATCCCGAGAGAGAACAAGCTAGTTCGCCTTTACATTCAACTCACCACGACAGAGAAGATTGGTGACCAGGACTCCCGAACAGACCGCTCATGGATCACACCGGATGTGATTCTTGAGTCTGCTCAGCGAATCATGGCTCCTTACAAGCTGTCTTACCGAAAGTTGGACTGGTGGACGGCGTACCAGATCGGTCAGCGTGTTGGCTCAAGCTTCTCTGCCCACGAGAGAGTGTTCTTGGCTGGTGATGCTGTCCATACTCATAGGTTTGTCCCCCGAAGTGTTTTCGCTCTCAACCTGCTAACGAGTAACTATAGCCCCAAGGCTGGTCAAGGTATGAACGTGAGCATGCAAGATTGTAAGATACCTTTCCCGCCGCAGCAAAACATCACTAACACTGAACAGCTTTCAACCTTGGATGGAAGATTGCAACCGTCGTCAAGGGACTTGCCAATCGCTCGATTCTGAAGACGTACGAGTCTGAAAGGAAGGGCATTGCGCAAGCCTTGATCGATTTTGATCACAAGTTCTCACGACTTTTCTCGGGACGTCCAGCAAAGGACATTATGGATGAGGAGGGTATCAGCATGGATAAGTTCAAGGAGGCTTTCGAGAAGGGCAACATGTTTGCCAGTGGCATTGGTACGTGAATCTCTCATCCTCTTCAAACCCACGAACTAACGCACTATACCCATAGCTGTTGACTATGGTAGAAGCAACATCGTCTCCAAGCCAGATCCGGAAGACTCCAGTGCTGCTAAACTCCAAGCTCTCGCATCCGAAGTCAAGCTCGGCATGCGAATGCCAAGCATCAAGGTCCTCAACCAGTCTGACGCTAGACCCTGGCATCTTCAGGAGCTTCTTCGAAGCAACGGCACTTGGAGAATCATCGTATTCCCCGGAAACATCGACCAAGAAGGACAAAAGAAGCGGATGAACAGCCTCTGCGACAAGCTCTCTGCCCCATCTTCATTCCTCAAGCGTTTCACACCACCGTCAGCAAGATACGACTCTGTCATTGAAGTCCTGACAGTACATGCCGCCAAGCGCCAAGACCACGAGATTTTCGACTTTCCAGAGGTCCTGCGACCGTATGACGAGGTGGACGGCTGGGACTACAACAAGATCTTTGTGGATGATCAATCCTACCACGAGGGTTATGGACGTCTTTATGAGACATTTGGTATCTCTCCTGACCAAGGCTGCGTGGTCATCCTTAGGCCAGATCAATATGTGTCGCACATTGGCGAGCTTGATGACTACGAGTCTCTTGACGGATTCTTTTCTGGTTTCTTGATACCACAGGGGCAGGCAAAGGAGGCAAAGGTCTAATAGTGTAAAGGTAGAAAACGAAACAAGCCACGTTGGTTATTCCAAGTTCAATGTATGCCTTGTATTCCATATCGCGGATGGTTCAAGTGCACGTGCTGGTGAAGGCCACTGATGGCCAACCAACATGCCTCTTGAAGGTCACCCCGAGAACGCCTGATAGCTCACCATCCCCATGTATTAATAGCATAATTGGAGGCAAGCGACATTACATAGCTATCTTGTCTATTTACGGTAAGATTGACGAGCGTCCACTGACATTGGAAGATGCAGCCCGCGAGTGGTCCTGTTTAGGTCTAGGGTAGTCAGCTACATCTGGTGAAAACGTCCCCCCCCTCTCATTCAAATGATGAAATGCGCTCAGATGAGTGCTGGAGCTGCTATTACTAATGAAACCGGACAAGAATATGCCTCGAACACACAATAAACGTAAATATTTGTCAAGTCAAGGGTGGCTAGTGTTGTGGAATTGTGGGGTGAGGATCCGCTAACGGTGTTATATCATGTCTTCAACGCAAAGGGGCGGGAAAAATGAGAGCAAAAATGCCGAAGTATGCTCACAAAAACCCGTGAATCAAATGAGATAGAGCACTAGGGTGGGCAATTATGTCCTCCGCCTGGCATTGCGTGGCATGGATGAGATAAAAGTGCTTGATTCCTCTGTGACGTGCTTGTGTGATGTGTGAGACGCTCATCAAGGTATGATCGAGTCTCCCCTCCCGTATTAGTACGAGATCAGTGAGTAATCTTGAGTCCACCCCTCAAGTTCCTAAGAGCGGTGAGCTCAATTAGATAATTGAATGATTTTCATTTAATGCTAGATAGGATTCACGTAGGCGATCGTAGAAGGATTTGTCCGGTCGATTCAGTGACAATTGAAAATATTGTTTCCGTTGCTGCTCCTAGCATTCTCAATGCCAAACCTCACATTGTTGGGATGCTCTTTGGAGGGAGGACGCCATGGCGTGGCGCCTTAGCGGTATGGGGCGGGTTGTCTCGGTATCCGGGGTGTTTGGGCGAAATTATGGGGAAAGCTCGGCCACGTGACCGGTTCGGGGACCGCTGCCCGACTCCATTCGGAGCCGGGACCGAACAACCATGCAGGTCTTGAATCTTTGATTGGCTGGCCGAACAATATTCCGACGCCACTAAGCACCAGCAGCCGATGCAGCCAATGACCGTCGGCCTGTTAGAAATGTGCCGTGACACCCCCTGACACCGCCGATAGCTTGCTTATCTTTGTGGTATAATTCCAAGATAAGTTATCGAAAACTGTCTTCAACTTTAAAAACAGTTCAATTCATACTCCTGCAATGAATCGTGCGGGGATGCGGCGGCTTTCGCTGCTGCAGGCTTCCGGCCGACGTGTCTTGTCGTCTGTATCCCTTACCACAACTCGAACATGGCCAATTGCGTCAACAGGACCCGCTCCCTCTCTTTCGCGGGTCTCAAGGGCGAGGCCATTGAGCACCACCACACCGTTCAGAAATGACGGTCAGGATGATGAGCAGACAGGCTCATACAGCGAAGCTGACCACGAACATGCCGTCATTTCAACCTTTGATCTCTTCTCCATCGGCATTGGCCCCTCTTCCTCTCACACTGTCGGACCCATGCGCGCGGGAAACATTTTCGTCAACGACTTGGTTGAAGCCAACCTTTTGCATAAGGTCAACAAGATTCGCGTTTCTATATATGGAAGTCTTGCATTGACCGGCGAGGGCCACATGACGCCTTCTGCTCTCCTTCTTGGCCTGGAAGGTGCTGATGTCGAGACTGTTGACACGGGTTATGTGCCCACGCGATTCACCGAGATCAAAGACACCAAGAAGATCCATTTAGGTCGCTGGCTCGCGAAGGATGGCAACAAGGGGAAGGAGATTGACTTCGACTATGAACGCGAATTCATCTGGGAATGGGGTCGCAAGCTGCCCATGCACAGCAACGGCATGCGTTTCACCGTCTTTGACAAGGAAGGCTACGTCTTGGCAACCAACGACATGTTCAGTGTTGGTGGTGGCTTTGTCGTCAATGGCGCACTCTCAATCGCACCGGAACAAACCCTCTCACCAAATACCCCAGCTCAGCTCGAAGCGTCCGATCCGCAGGCGGAACCGGCCGGGAGACATCCAGCTGACTTGGCCGAGAACATGTACTACAAGGAGATTCGGCGTTCTGATGCCGCCGGAGATCGCAAGACCGGTACGGAGATCAAGCCCATTGATGCTGCCGCTGTTGAGCCGGCCGCGCTTCTCGGGGATGACTCGGCAAACACCTCCGAGGCCAAGACGGACATTTCGACAGACGTCAAGTCCGAGACCAAGAGCACCAGCTCTTCTCCGCATCCGCGGTATCCGTTCCGGGATGCCGCTAGCTTGTTGTCACTATGCCGAAAGCACAACCTGACAATTGCGCAATTGGTGTATGAGAATGAGAAGAGTCTCGGCTACACAGATGAGGACATCTACCGAAAGTTGTTCAAGATTTGGGGTGTGATGGATGCCAGTATCCTCGAAAGTGTTCAGGCTCCAGCTGGTTCGAAGTTGCCCGGCTCTCTCAAACTTCATCGACGAGCACCGGCACTGTACCAGCGGTTAACGAGGGGATTATATCCTTCCTCTGCCAGTGACACCACGGCGGCTCGTCTCCAAAGCAAGTGGGCATCGCCCGAGCCAGAGGAAATTGATGATGGAGCACTGCCGTCCCCGACAGCTGTATCAAAGACATCCGCTTCTTCCAATGTTCCGGAGCAAGTGAAGACGACAGGCATTCGCAAACGCCAACCTCCTCGTATTCACGGCTCATTGGAACATCCAATTGCCCCATCCCCATCACGCCGGACCACATTCCCGACAATGGACTACCTAGCTGTGTATGCCATTGCGGTCAACGAGACCAATGCAGGTGGTGGTAGAATCGTCACAGCCCCCACCAACGGTGCTGCGGGCATCATCCCCGCTGTTCTCAAATACACTATCGAGTTCATCAGCGATGACCTGGAGCGAGATATTCCCACGTTCCTCCTCACAGCTGCTGCCATCGGCATGTTGTACAAGCGTGGAGCAACCATCTCTGCTGCTGAAGGTGGATGTATGGCTGAGGTTGGCGTGGCTTGTTCCATGGCTGCTGGTGCATTTGCAGCATGCATGGGCGCCAGTCCCGAGACGATTGAGCAAGCTGCTGAGATTGGTATCGAACACAACCTCGGACTGACATGCGACCCTATCGGCGGGCTTGTTCAGGCTCCGTGCATCGAGCGGAACGCCCTGGGAGCTACCAAGGCCATCTCAAGTGCCAACCTGGCCCTGAGCAGTGAGACTGGAACACAGCGAGTGAGACTTGACGATGCCATCCGGGCCATGAGACTCACAGCTAAGGGAATGAGAAACGAATTCAAGGAGACGAGTCTGAGCGGATTGGCGACCAGTGTCCACATTAATATTCCTGTCAGCGTGCCTGACTGCTAGAGATTTCCTTGAGCGATGCTTAACTTGAAAAAACTGGGACTTTGCTGCAGTGCCGTGTTTACTGTGACTGCGCATGCATGACAAACCTAGTTGGACTAATTTCAAGTACAGTATCTTTGAGCTATCTTGGTTTGTGGGTGGGTAGAAACAACGCTCAGGGCACTGCTCCTGCTTCAACGGCCAGTCATTCACTCATCTCCCAGCCTACGCTCTCTGCAAGAGACGAACCAGGAGCAATTAGGTGGCGGATTGGTGGAGTTGACTTACTGCAGATTGGACGTGAACGCGGAAGAGTGTCTTTTGCTGTCGTGCCCAGCCAGCACTTTGTCGATCCGAAGGGAAGACACTGCGTCTATATTGTGGTAAAACGCACTGTGTGCGCTACTGTCACAGTTGTGTTGAAATGCTGCGTGTGAATGTGTGTCGACACAATCACGTTGCCACTCGCCCCGCGCTTTCACTGCATTTTTAGCAAGGCCTCGAAGGCTGGACGAGCGGGCGACGTGGCTATATCCTCCTTCTTTGATTGGTAAACCTCAGTATCGGGCGTGATGATTGCCATGGGATTGGCCAAAAAAAGAAAAAAGAAAAAATCCATGACTGTTGCCTCCTGTTTTCCTCAGCTCATTTTCGTGCCTGCTTGCCATCTCACCCCTCCTGAACGATTTCCCATCCTGAGCCCTTACTCAACCCGCAGAGACTTAGCCCAGCTACTCGTTTGCTCAAACGCTACATCTGGTAAGCCTAGCCTCTATTGAGCCATTCACTCCTAAGTAGTCTGAGGGGGCCGTCGCTAAGTGCCCAGAATTTACTAAACGAACCGATAGGGGTGCTTCACGCCGAGGGGATAATACCTATTCTGAAAGGCAACGTATTGTTAAATATCAACGCCTTCTCCTTGGACATTCGGAACAGATACTCGCCGTATCAGACGGCTCCAAGAGCCCCGATGGAAGGAGCAAGGGTGGAAGAAGTGGACGTGGCCGCTACATATGCAAGCTCGCTCTACGACGACTGGCTCAGGAACTTCCTTCAGCTCGAGACTCCCATCAGATCAACGCCTTGGCCAATTCCTAGGATGAGATACCAACCGTCCGGAAGTTTCCCGGGTCACATGAGCCATGACCAGGACATCAGTTTCGAAGGAGAGCCTGGAACCTTGGAGCCTACGGACTCGAACGATTGTCTTGAACTCAACGCGGGTAAATTTTGCTTCGAGTACGGGGATGAACTCTGGGAATATCCAGAGATAGACTCGGAGCTATGCGACGATAACGGAAATTCCGGGACCAACTCTACCGAAGATGAGGAGGATGGCCTCAAACATCCTGAGTCATCGTCAACGACCATGAACCATGAGCTGAACTTCTACAAGCGACCTAGGCATGAGCCAGAAGACGATCCTCTCCCCAAGCGTAAGAGATCTCAGAGATCAAACGAGGACACTTCGCAGTCTTCTGGTTTAGTTATCCCACCAAGGACCGAGCTTGAGGACACTCCGCGTTTCTCTTTTGCGTGTCCCTTCTACAGGTCCAGGCCGGCCTATTATCAAAAGTGCTCTATCCTTACCCTCACCACCATAAGCCGTCTCCAGCAGCATATCTTTCGGGCCCACACCAAACCTTCCTATTGTCCCGTCTGCTATCAGACGTTTACAAGCGACGATGCCCGCGACGAACATCTCATCGAACGAGCGTGCCAAATTGGCGAGCATGTGGTACCAGATGGAATCACTCGCTCCCAAGAGGCAAGGCTTCGGTCGCGGAGGGGCACTAGGAACATGTCGGATCGCGACCGTTGGTATAGGATCTACAACATTATTTTTGAAGAGGCCCCAAAGACCAAGTCTATATATCTCGGCGATTGGCAATCTGAGGTGATCGAGGCCTCGCGCCAGTTCATGACCCAAGAGGGTGTGCCGATAATTGTCAGGCAGCTGGGAAGGGACGATGCTCGATGGAACGATGATCAGGAACTGAAGGCGCGACTGGAGAACGCATTGTCCAAAGTATTTGACGAGTGGGAAACTTGTCCAAGTAGCGCAAGAACACAGAGAAATGGTGGAGGGAGTTGGGGGCCAGAGGAAACATCACAGCAGAGAGCACCAGAGGACGGAGAAGGAGGCCGACGAATTGAGAGTGGAAGCTTAGAAGGGGCAACAAGCTCAGGGACCCGGAAGTCGACGACAAGACGGTCGCAGATAGGGGCACCTCATGATGAGAAGAAGTGACGTTGGTTGTTTACAATCACGTTGACACGAGCATAGACCCCGAGGCGGTTCTAGGCTTGATGATGACGGATATCGATGATGAAATGGCTTTTGACGAATTCAAGGATAAGATCCAATTAACTGATATGGATGAAGATAAATGAAAGGAATACAAGAGCTCGCTATTGATTAGACACTTTTGCCTACTTTGAGAGTTTCAAACTACCTAAGCTGTATAATGTTGATATTGCGTGTAGTGGATGGAAAACTTGTCCTCAACGAGGCTTTGAGTATCCTGCATTGTGTGAGCTGGGTGACTTTTCCAAAGGAAGCCATCAACCACAGTGTCAAAGATATCCTGCATGTTGCTATACTTGTTAAGTATATCATTAAAAAAGCTATACATCTGACTAACAATTTTTGACATTATCTAAACCCACTGTTCTCTGGTAGCCATCTTGTCTCTCACGACACAACTGCTTCCTTCGTGTACGATTCCTGTAGCTTAAACAACGTAATGGAGTCTTTCCTATCCCGCCCTAACCCTTGCTGCACAGCTTTTTGCAAGAACTCCACCGCCTGCTTCTTGTTCTTCTGCTGCGCAAGATCCAATGCAGTCTCTCCCTTCTTGTTTTGACCCCCTATGTCGGCCCCCGCATTCACGAGAACTCGAAGAATCTCCATATTTCCCCTTTCAGCAGCCATCATGATGAGCGTGCACTCATCATGTTGCCAGCGATAGTTTATATCGCCACCGTGTTCGACAAGTAGCTTGAATAGTTCTACGTTGCCACAGTACAATGCCCAGTACATTGCATTTCGACCGTCATTACAGGCATAGTTCGGGTTGGCGCCTGCTTTGAGAAGCTCTCTGGCTACTCCAAGGAAGTGATTGGCACAAACACCGATTAATGCGATTTCACCTAGGTATACAAAAGTCAATAACTGTTGGAAACTTCATGTTAGTGTACTCACGATTAGATGTGCCAAGGACGTGATTGGGGTCGGCTCCTAGTTCCAACAACAGCTTGATCATCTCAACATCATTCATGACTCTCGCCGTTAAATGTAGTGGAGTGGCCCCTCGAGTCATGGTTTTCTGTATTTCTTGTTGCCTTGGCAAGTTGGGGCTCAGCGTCTGTATCGTGCTTGCAGGAAGCCATTCGTTGAGATCGGCACCCTGCTCTGAAAGAAATCGTAAAGAAGGCGCATTTTCATGTATTAATGCGTAAAAGAAGAGCGATAACCCTACAAAAGGTTAGATATTTGGCTAGCTAGATCACTCGGGGTGCACTTACCGGTCTCATCCTTCAACTTCGGATCAAACCCTGAATCAAAAAGAACCTTGAGAGTTATTGTATCCCCTGAACGAATTGCCGGATGCAGAAAAGAGCATTGGTCTGATGGTTTGAGTGTCCTGGAAAGGGCTTGAAAGAGACCAGTTCGACCTGGTATTTCGACCTCTCTCGCCAGTAGTCGCCTCAACTCCTCCACAGAGTCACCGATATCACATCCACTATCGACAAGCAACTCGGCAAACTCATAAGAGGGCAACGAAAGAGCTAGTCGGAGTGGACTTCGAAGGTGAAAATCCTTGGTGTTGAGCTGAGCTCCATTCTTGATCAGGAGTTTTCCCATGGCCACATCGTTGTCAAAGGCGCAGTAGTGAAGGACTGTGAATCCTTGCTTTGACCTTCCAGTGAGACCTACGCCTCTAGAAATTAGGGCACGGACATATTGTTTGTTCTGACTGCGAACGGCGTCAAGCATGGCTTCCGGATTATCCATGTTGAAGAGATCATCAGCACCTGCTAGGGTATCGGAAGTACTTCAGTTAGTTAGCATGATATCCATTCATCTCGTGTTTCTGCACTTGCCTAGAGGCACCAGCTCCTTGCTCAGGGTAGTTGATGCCAGGTATCTGATTTATAAAGTTCCTCATCACGAAACCGGCGTCGCTTTGGCCATCCCTGACCGAGTCATTGTCGACATCCTTCTCGATCTGTTTTCGCAACTCCTCTCCTCGGACGATGTCTTTGAAGTCTGACACAATCTTCTCATATAGCTGGCCTATGTCGGACTTGATTTCGTCAAGCTTCTTTCCTTCAAGATACCTGAACGAGTGTTAAAGAAAACTCTCACTGCTTCTTCAGTTTCTTCTTCACTTACCCGTGCAGACTAGTTATCGTCAGGTTCAAGCCAGCTTTTCCTTCACTGAGCCTTCCTCGCAAGTCGCAAAGCTCACTCTTCTTCAAGTTCCACTCAATCATTTTTATAAACTTCTTTCCCCCGGACGCCTTCTCTACGAGTGGGTTCAGGAAAGTTCGAATATCCTGCATCGATCTTTCACAGGTCCCCAGCTGCCCCTTCAGAGCCCTCGTCAAGGATGGGGCCTCGACATGTTGGTATTGTTCCGATAACTCATGAGTTGTGTCTAGCACGGCAGCTAGATTGGCAACGTCATCTTGGAGATGGCGGATGTCATCCGGGGCATCACGGATGCCTTGGATGAGTGAGTTGAGTCTCAGCGCGACTGTCGCAGTGATTTGGATAATGCCGATGACACTCCCGACGATTCCAAGTGCCTCTGCCATGTTGAGGAGTTGTCTTTGCTTAAGGTATGAAGTGCTCGATCGGGAATGAGCGTGGGCTCAAGGTGGATGCAGAACTTGCAAAAAATATCTGATGAAACGGTTCCATCGACAAGAGCCACGATTTATTGCCTCAACGTCCGCAAAGCTGAAGAAAAGAGGCAAACAGCCGCCCGGGGGGCTGTGCAATGGCGAGGCCCTGCAGGAATTGGGGAGGCCTGCAACTTTTAGACGCTGGGATTGGCTGGCTGCAGCCTCAACGCCAGTTTTCCACCCATTTTCTCACGGCTTGCATCTTTTCAAGTTGATCCCTGCGGTTGGTGAATGTTCAGGCCTCCAAAGTCACTATGTCTCACTTTGTGGTAGGTAATAATACGACAGACCCTGGTAGTGTAACGAGGCTTGTAGATCCTAATGGCCAGGTTTGTGCACCGTTTTCGCCCCCAACAGCGCCGTGAAGCTGCATAATGCGATAACGGGCGTAATTGAGAAGAAAAGGTCACCTGATGTATAGACCAAGGGGGACGTGGTTTTGAGCAGACCAGACAGTTTCTTACACAAAACTAGGCTCTTGTCTGGTAGCCAATTCAGGCTGCTTTTGAAGGGAAGTTTGGGGATGTGAACGCTCATACTATCCCGTAGCCCTGATCACGCCTCAGTACCTTCATATAAGCTGATCGATTGTCCTAGCTGAGCGTGGAATCACTGAGGCCTCACCAACACGTCTTGCGCAGCCTCGTAGGGTATCTTCTCACCAATGCACAGCCATCCTAGTTCACTATTAATCCAAAGATCAAACATACTACATAAGCACTACCGGCCAGGTTCTTCAATAATTTCTTATTTAGATCCCTATTCATAACCCATTGCTCCCTATTGTCTACGGATAGACGAGATGAGATGGCTTTAAGCTTAGGGGTGTCCGGATTTTCTGCTCCAGACCCATGTAATAGATGACGTTTTTCAAAACATGGCGTCTAAAGTCAAACGCCTAAGACGCCAAGAAAAGCAAGAATAAAGACAATAGTTGGCGGCCTCTGCTTTCGACCAGGCTCTCATCTCCTTCCAGGCGCTCCAAAGATTCTGTTCAGTCGTTTGCATTCATCTCAGGTTTTCGTCATGGGGGTTCACTACGGTAAGTGATGGGTGGATGTTTCCTTGCACATCGATCGGCTCGGACCTAGGATCAAGGCTGAGACGGGGAGCCAAGTGTGACAGACGAGACAGGTCGGTTTTAGGCTCCTGTTACATGCTTATCCGCATAGTAACGCGACGTTGGCTTCAGGCATTGAAGACAGGCAAGCCAATAACACCAAGTTAGGCAGGGATAGTAGACCTATTGACTGTGGCCAATTCATCGCAGTAGCGGTCACACGCATGCTGAAAGCCTATAGAAAACATGTTGGGAGAAATGGCTGGTAGCAAACAAATCTGACGCCCAATCAGGGGGTTTCTTACACGAGGAGCTGAAAAGCGGTGGATGCAACCATCAACGCCACAACATCCCGCATGCTGGGATGCATAACCCTGCTTCCTTTCAACTCATCCTTATCAGCCAAGAAGGATGAGGCGATGCAGTTAACTTGGACGTAAACGAACTCGATGGCAGGAGGAATGATATTGCAACGGATTTATAAAAGTTAGAATGCCCTACAACATGATCAGCAAGCCCGTTTGACCATCCCTCTGCCAAGAATTAAGAGGGCCGGTGGACGTTGTGTAACCTTTAGTGGAGTCGGCTTGTTGATTGTGCAGCCTACAGAGTACCTTGTCGCTATAAAGACTCTAGCGTGCATGATTTGTGACAGATGGGCATTTCTCATATGCTGTGCTCTCTCAACCATAGACTCATAAGGAGGAGGCCACCCCATCCATCCCGTCTCCCTCTTTCACCGACATACGTTTTGTTCACCCATCCACATCGGTCAAAATGGCTGGCCAAATTCCTCGGTCAAGATCTTTGATCAGTCGAATCAACATGGAGACGGACAAATGTTTGAGCATCCTCAGAAACTTACCACAGCCAGCCCAGAGAAACGCGCGTGCATTGAACGCTGTTGAAGTCAAACTCGACGAAGCAGAAACAGAACAAGAACGTCAAGTTTGTATCATGGAGAAGAGACGGCTCATCTTTGAGGGAGAGCATGGCTTTAAAAAAGCGACAAAAGACTGGCACGATGAAACTGATGATATCGTCAAGGACCTGTTGGACACAGTCCTTAACCCCATCTTGAAAGAAATGGAGTCTCTCGTCACCAAAAGTAATCCTCATCCTACCCAGGATGATCCTCCCAGCTCGACTATTCAACATTCAAGCCCCTGCACACCGACAGGGCCAGCGACACTGGTGTCTGAGACCAACCAAGCGCAAGGCCCATGCATGACTTTCGTCACTCCTGCTGCTGACAAGGCTAGTGATATACTCCAGACGACTTTTCAAAACCCGAGACTGATAGTTTTAGACATCGAAGAAGAGAAAGGCGAGTCCTAATCGTCCACCTGCTCCGAAAAGACAACGACGCCGGCGAGAGAAGCGAGCGATGACCTTTGCCCAAGTCTTCGGAAACGGCAATGCACCCGTCAAACGCCTCATCGTACAATATCCTCCCGATCACGGTAAATGGTACATCATACGATGCCTGAGGCACGACGTGAACTTCAAGGAGAACCCTCTCAAGGCAGCATCACGCCACATCTGCCAAAGCAAACATCCCGACATGCCACGGGACTATGCATCAGTCATAAACATGTTTGGTTATGAGGTTTCCGACTGCGATGAGGCCCTCGCTGAAAAAAACAATGTTGTGGCAAGAGAGGCGTTCGGAATTCGGAGCCAATCTCGATCTGCGGATAGCATTGAGGTGGGGTACCATACTATGGCCCCCGTGCCCGAGACCCCATCTCGCGATGAAGACGGCGACTATGAAGAAGAAGGCAGTGACAAATTCACACCTACGACAAGCAGCTCAACCCGACGTCGGAGCTTGATGGCAATCACCGACCCGACACCCGGGGAAGTCTATCAAGTCTACTGGAGAATGTTGAAAAAATGGACCGCTGCAGTAATTCTCCCGCTCGAGGATCTCGAAAGATTTGGCATCGAAGACTCGATCGAAAGCCTGGGACTGCTCAAGAGCCTCCCTTCATGCTACACCTATGACTCCTCGACCAAGACATTCAAGTGGAGCCGAGGATACGAGGCCGGTGGCAAACATGTCTCGAACCGAGAGTTTCCTGTCATGTTCTTCAATGGCGCACTATTTCCCGAGAGGAGTGAAGTTGCTTGGGTCGCAGCAAAGGATTTGAAACCTCCCGAGATATGTGCGTTGGAGCCTGATATTCAGGGTCAGGTTCTGGATTATGTGGCATCTAGACAGGCTAGAGAAGAGAGACCTGTCGAAGAGGAGCCTGAAGAGAGAATTACTGAGAAGGAGTCAGAGGAGAGAGATGTTGAGGAGGAGTCGGAAAGAACGAATTCTGGGAGAGAAAGAAGTAAGCAATCTCTAAACAATACTTGCAGATGGTGGGAGAACATTACTGACGTGAGAAAGGCCCTCGCCCAACAGTCCCGCAAAACGAGTCCTTCCAGCCGTCAGTCCAGACTATTCCCATGGAAAAAGAGGCAACAGAACCCCCACAGCCTATCCAGAATGTGGAACCCAGAGTTTCCGTACCCATACTCATTGACTTAACTGGCGAAGACTCATCAGACGATGAAGTCGTGGTGGATAAGGATGCCACATCGGGCCAAGAACAGCCGGCAGATTCTGCTGTCACCGAGTTTGCTGCCGCCGAGGACCCAGTAGCTGAAGTCAGTGATCCTAGCATGGACACAATACCAAGCTCCGACAGCACGGTTACAGATCCACCAACACCTATGGTGGCTCAGTTTCCAATACCTAAGCAGCAAGATGTCCCTGGCCTTCAGCCGACACCATCGATGACACCGGAGGCGACTTTAGTAGCCCAGCTTGCATGTAGACTGGTGGACCAGGAAGACATCAACATGGAACCTCAACGGGCGGGCGCAGAGCAGGCTTTGCAACATTCCCGCCCAGATAGACCCCAGGAAATCCCTCACATTTCACAGAGCTCACCCAATCTCAACGAGCATCAAAAGAGCTACACTATGACTCCTGTAACTCAGGACATGCCGAGACAAATGTCCCAAGTCCACCCCATCCCTCGACCACAGACCGTGGGCCCAAGCCCTGGGCGGCTGCCTGAGCTCAGGGTCCAAACGAACCACCAAGACAAGTCAGACTACCGATTACCATCGATTCGGAATCTACTTGAGCCTCCTCAAGTGACTGGCATGGGTAGCCGTCCACCCGAAAGAGTGATTCAGTCCCCCATGATGCCACCGAGCCCGTACACTCCAGGATCCTCCATCCCCAACTACCTGCGCCCTGATGGAACACAACCCAATCCGGCGCAGGCCATGTTATCGCCTCAACTCACGCCTCGCGCAACGTCTTTCCGCAGCTGGAATTGGCTTTCATGCTTTACGCAGCCCATTGCTGAACAACTCCAACGAGCGAGCGGGTCACCTGCTCCTGCGAGTTCAAGAGATTTCATGGACTACATGGGTCACTTTGAGTGCCCATTTTGCAAGATCCATGTTTCTCAGCTTGACCATTTCAATCAACACTTGCAGCACCCTTGTCGAAGCATTTTTCCAGGGCCATTTTCCCCGGATATGTCTGCGGTTACAAGAGGATAGGGGGGTAATTTGATGGTATTTGGGATGCACTGTTGCTCCTAGAGACGAGAAGGTGTTTTATTCTATTCAAAGAAACAATTGGGAATGCATTAGAATAATAAAAGTGTTTATTTGCTATCGAGGACATCAACGCATTCTTAGCAGCTCATGGTGTGAACAGATTGATACATTAGGCCCTGGCCAGTGCCCTCCACTATCTTCTACCTGTTCTAATTTGAACCTGACTCAACATGATCCACCTTCTTGGTTTGCTTGGGCTTAATGAGGAAAGATACCAAGAATGTGAGCCCCGCGAGGGATGTATAAAATGCCCACATGATACGTAGGCCATCCATGTAGTCTTGTTTATCGGTGGCAGATCCCTCGTCATCCGAGACAGACGTCAAGTTTCCCCCACCAACAGTTCTCTGAATCAGTACCGTTCCGACAACGATAGATATCGAAGTGAAGAGGCTTCGGAGAAATGTGTATGCCGACATTGTCGCCGTCAAGTCTCTGTGGTGGACATGACTTTGTAGGGCAATCATGGGGTTTTGGAATAGCACTCCAGATCCCATACCGGCGATTAACTGGAAGAGTATGATCTTGGCCCATTGGATACTCCGAGGGAGATCAATGAAAAGACCAGTACCTAACGTCATTAAGCCAGCTCCGATATTGATGAGAATCTTGAAGTTGCCTGTCTTGCGAACAATGTATCCACCTAGAAGCGTGACAAAGGACATGGGAATGATGAGTGCAAAAAGCGTGACTCCAGATATAATGGGCTTAAATCCGAGAATAACCTGGAAGTAAAGAGGGAGGAAGAAGTCGTAAGCGATGAATATGAACGAGTGTAAACACGCAACCGTGAACGAAGCGATATTCGTCGTGCTCTGGAAGATGCGAAGGGGGATGATTGGCGTTTTGGCAAACTTGGCCTCCCATGCCATGAAGAGAGCCAAAATGAAAACTCCAAAGACTATCAAGCAAACGACAAGAGCTGATTCCCAGGGCGCAAGCCCACCAGACCCAGCCTCAAGTCCATATAAGAAGCAGATGGTACCACCAATGATGAGGGCGAATCCCATCCAGTCAAGACTGCGCAGGCCATCCACAACGGGTTCTTTCTCAATGTCGATTTTGAGGGTGAAGAAGAGGACGACTAAGGCGACGGCATCGAATGGGAGATTGATGTAAACTGGGTGGATGTGAGCTTTTGAGCAGGGGCAATTTGGTCAACAGGGAACTCACAGCACCATCTCCAACTAACGGCCTGGGCAAAGATGCCGCCGAGCACGGGACCAACAGCACTAGCAATGCCGAAAACAATGCCGGTGAGGCCGTAGTATTTCGCACGCTCGGCCAAAGGAAAGAGGTCGCCAATGATGATGGTGATGAGCACGGTGGAACCCCCACCACCAAGTCCTTGGACCACCCTCCCAGCGATGAGTGTCGTGCTCGAGTGGGCTAAGGCACAAACAAGACTGCCGCCCATGAATATTGCCGTGGAGGTCATTATAGTGGGTTTGCGACCAAAGATATCCGAGAGCTTTGCCCATACTGGCGTCGACGCCGTCGTGGACAGTGTATAACCACTACCAATCCAGGCATATTCTCGAGCAGTGACATGAAGTTGATTAGCGATAGTCGGCAGCGCAGTCGAAGTAATAGTAATATCAAGAGCTCCAAGAAAAAGTGTCAGGCAAAGAGAAAGCATGATCAGGCGGCGTCGCCATGTCCCTATCTTGGGGGGCTGGTACGAGGTACCAGTCTCGACCGGCTCGAGGCAGGCCCCTGTCGACTCTTTTTCTTGCTGAAGCTGTGACTGGTCCATGTTGATCTTGTGCTTGACGATGAAACGGAAGATCTGGATGGGTCATGCTAGAAAAAGCTGCAGGTGGTCAGTCTCTTGACCTTGTTTTGTAGCTTCGGTTCGTTTCGGTTCGGTTAAGGGATGTCTTACGATTTGGTCAACCGAGCCTGTTCCACTGCTGGCAATAACAGTCAATCACGATATGATTCGGTGTGACTCAGTACAAACTGTATTCTTCATACATATCGACGTGTATTGAGTTTCATGTGCAAGGCCATCTTTTCTTGTCTGCATGAGAACCGTCGAGATGGAGGTTCGGAGGGAAACCCGAGGGGTCAAGCTAACGCAGCTTCGTTAGGTGATGCCATATTGATCGCAGCTAAAGTCTAAGATCATTCAGTGGGTTCATCTCAACCGACAAAAAATGATGAAAAGGAAGTCATCGATGATTAGAGAGCAAATTGAGTCATCCTGGAACAGCTCCATGGCAAAAAGAGATGCCTAGTAAGCCATGTCTCCGTGATGAATTATCACGGCAAAAGAAAATACCGGCCAAGGTCAGCAAAAGGATCTCAACTTGGAATTGTCAAACTGGCATTTGACGGTACACCAGGGACTCGAACCCTGAGCCTTAGTCTTAGGAGGACTACGCGCTACCATTGCGCCAGCATACCGGAGCGATTCTAATGGCTCGTCATTGACTGCAACGTGGTCGTAATGCAGCTCAAGAGTATGACCAACCACACCAGACCACGTTGCAATTCAACGGTGTTCAACACCATTCATTGCGTATAGCAAAGTGATAGGAAGTCACAATAGTTCAGTTTATATCAACCTTCATTTGGATATTCAGGGGCCACCAAAAATGACAAGGATCAAGCAAGTATGGAGAAGGCTATGTGGGCACCAGTCAATCAAGACCAGAGCACTCTGTTTCAAGGAGGCCTACTACCATTGAACCCGCGTCTATTCACTATAATCTACAACTCTACAAATGGAAGAATGACTCGGCTTGGATAATCTCCGCCAAAGTGGACAGTATGCCGGCCCTTGTTCTTCTCGCTATCCGGCCTAGGCTTGGAAAATGCAGCCACCTCAGTGAATCCAGGATACTGCCCCAGAATATCAACTTGGATACTCTCTCCAGCCTGGTAGTCAACTCCCATAGCCCAGATACCAATCTCCAGCTTGACCACCTCACCGTTGGGAACCAACTGCGCCTCGTCGTGCGGGTGGAAGGGGAATTGAGGATGCATTGATCGAGCAGAGTCAATCTTTCGATGGGAGGCTCGTAGAATTCCCATGGACCCATTGTGAAGTGTGAGGCTTACACGCTCCTTCTCAGACATTTCCTCAACTGACTTGACAGGGGTTCTATCGACGGGGAATTGTAGGTGGCTCAGCTCCTTGCCCGTCTTGTCAAGCTTTCGCAGTTGAACGAAGACGACCATGTCATCCAGAGCATCGCAGCTCATATAAAGCTCTGCCTTAGGGATGCCTAGGATCCGTGTGGGCTTGTTGAAGGTGTATCGGAGCTTGGAGATGGACCATCGATCTTCAGAATCGTAAGAGGTGGTACCAGGAGATGGAAGAGCGTCGAGAAGACTGCCATCAGATCCAAGATACAAAGACCGGTAATCGGTGTTTGGTGAAGGGAAATCGGCCAACTCGATGTTTTCCTTGACCCGGCCCTCGTCATATTGGAGAGTCGCCCAACGGACCCGGGGCGTCTCCTCCCAGTCGTTGTCGATGTCTTTGAGATACTTGTCAAAGTATTTCTGTGACGATGTTAGTGACGGTCTTCACAAGGGACAGTGACAAAGAATGCTCACCTTGAGCTCAGTGTAGCTCTCCCTCTCACCATACAGCTCAAACCACTCCTGATGCCCACACCATTTGATCCACTTCTTATCACTCTTCAACTCCATCCAACCACGAACAGCGCCCATAGTATGAATCTGGCTAAGATCAGACCCTGTGATAAAGACGGGGATGTCAATCTTGCTGAAATCAACGCGCTTGTCGTTCCAGTAAGCATTGGCAAGGGGGCTGCGACGATACATCTCGGCAAAGTCTTCAACACCTTGATTACCTTTGATCACCAATGTTGTGATGAGATCAAAGTTGCTCATAGTGAACCAGCCTCCACGGCAAAACTGCTCTCGGAAGATGTCTCCGCAACCCTCCCAAGGAGCAATCGCCTTCAAAGATGGAGGTTTCTGAGCGGCGGCGTGCCATTGCATGATAGCCAGATAAGAATTGCCGGCCATTCCCACGTTTCCATTACACCAGGGTAGCCTTGCCAGAGCTTCGATGACATCGTGCGCATCTTCACCCTCTTGAGCACCCATGCAGACAGCATCGCCGTCGCTGTTTCCAGCACCGCGAGCATCAACATTGGCGATGGCGTAACCCTGGTTCACCCACCAGGCAGGATCGAGACCTTCAAATTTCTCTAGACCGCTGACGTCTTCACGCTTGAGACAGCATGCCCAAACACAGACATTGAAGATCATGTCGAGGGCACTATATTTTTTGCCGTAAGGGGACCATGAGATGATGACGGGCACTTTCTCATCACCGGTAGGGCGGAAAACATCGGCGTAAAGTCTGCAACCATCTCGGACAATGAATTCGACGTCGTGATCAATGCGGATATCTGAGTCGAGTGTCCTGGCTTTGAAAGGTGCAGAGCCTTTCTTGAGGACTTCTGATTTGCCGATAGTTGGCTCGACGTAACCATTGACGCCTACCTCTGGCTTGGTGAGGGGCTTGAAAGCAACTTGAATGGGAACGGGCATAGTTGCGACTTGAAATAAACTGTAGGTAGGGAAAAGGGAGGGTGAGAAGGACAGCCCTGAGCTGAGCCGATTAGATAACTGGCTGATGAGGGATCTGAGGGCAAGCTTGGAGTATCGGGGTGAGGCTTGTTGATACAGGATACCAGGGTGGGAATTGACGTTGACTTTAATTAGTTGACCATCTTGCATCAATTGCCGTGTCACTAATGCCGACTACACAAACCAGGGGAAGTCGAGACCTCTCCACATCCCGCCTCGTGATTACAATAAAACATCATTGTTTGGCCATGTAGTCTCGGTTGAAGTTATCCCCACGGGGTAAAGTGAGGGAGGGGGAGGTTGCGGGGTGCATAAGACTCATTTTTCGGTTCGTGACCCAACCGAGCCCGAACCGAACTCAAGCGAACCGAAGGAGGAGTTGAGACACCCCCTACGCCATTACTCGGGACGCTTGCTTTGCTGATGCTTACGATGGATGCCTCCGAACCGAATGAGGCACATCGGAGGGACATTTTTAACCTCAGATCTTGACTCTCTTGGGTTTCATGGCCGAGATATAATTACCTTGAGCCTCATGACTTGCATATCATATCGTTAAGCTTTCATCAACACACTTCCATACACCTTCAACATCACAATCTTCACTTTGCAATTCCTCCAAATCACTCATATTTCAATCTCCAACATGTCGACCACAATGTCAATGACCCAAACTGTCGCCCCGCAGTTTGAAACCAAAGACCTCGTCGACTTTGACACCACCGTCACATACGGCGACTGGCGAGATGACTTCCACAAGCACGGCTGCGTCCTCATCAAGAACGTCATAAGCCCCGAGCGAGCCCAGTACTACTGCGACAAGCAGATCGAGTGGCTCAAAAAGTTCGACCTCGGCTTTGATGACAAGGATCCTAGTACCTGGACTGCCGAACACCTCCCTGTCAGCTTCAAGGGTGGCATGTACTATTCGTATGGTGCTACGCATGAGAAGATGGCTTGGGAGGCTAGGACGGAGCCCAAGGTTGTTGAGATCTTTGAGAAGCTTTGGGATACCAAGGAGCTGCTCTGTTCGTTTGACGGCCTTAATGTGTCCATGCCTAACCGCAAGGACATTTCTTGGAGCCCTTGGCCGCATTGCGACCAGAACCCTGAACGCAAGGGGTAAGTGGACCGGAATCAATAGTGGACAAGACTAACCAGGGGTCGAAATAGTATGCAAGCAGTCCAGGGTCTCTTGAACTTTGCCCCCAACGGACCCAAAGATGGCGGTCTCATGCTAATGAAGGGCTCCTCCAAACTCTTCAACGAATTCTTCGCTCACAAGCGCGAGTCAGCTGATCACGAGGACGCTCCCCCTCCTGAGATCAAGTACATGGATCTCTTCATCTTTAGCGAGAAAGACGTCAAGTGGTTCGCCGACAAGGGCTGTGAGATGATCAAGGTCAACATGGAGCCTGGTGACTTTGTCCTCTGGGACTCGCGCACGATGCATTATGCGAGATTTCCCGAGGGTGATCAGATTCGACATGTGCAGTATATCTGCATGACTCCTAGACGGTTTGCTACTGAGGAGGCTCTTGAGGCTAAGAAGTACTGTTTTGAGAACTTTGTTGGCACCACCCACTGGCCTCACTGGTACGTATTAGGCATGAATGTCTGATTGTGTACTAATATGTCTCGTAGCAATGTTCGCATCGCACAGGAGAAGCCCATGAGGAATGGGGAGGTTTGTTCCAAGTACAGGACAGAGCCATTTGAGAAGCCTGTTGTGACGGACCAGGTGCTGCGACTGGCGGGTGTCAAGCCTTACACAGAGTGATTGAGGAAAGGATTAATTCTTAGCTGCTTAGATAGAAAGCAAATTGAAACTGTCTTGATTAAACTGTTCGCTCTATCTCCATCGCGATTTCTTCCCTCCCCTCTTAAAGTCTAGACAGATCCAGCCGTGAGCAATCTGCGATGGTCGACACGGAGTGCACTACTTAGGGCATGTCCGTGATGTTTTTACGACTGCCAAGAAATTACAGTCACTTGGACTCGATAAGATTATGATTGCATTTTTTCATAACATTAGAAATGAAGCGATCTCGATAGGTCACCCAAACATGGAGACACCAAAAACGCGGGGGGACGCACCTCGTCAGCCGAACGGTGCTCGGTTCGGCTCTGTTACCCCGGACTCTCTAGTGGCGATCTCGGTTCGTCCTCTTATCAAGCAACCAACAAAATCTTAGTTCCCTCACCCTCGGGATGTGGCCCTCTCTAACAATGCGGGGAAGCCAGAGCTGTGGCGGGCTAAGTGCCACCTAGCCAAGGGTGTGATGGACAGCAAATTCGAAGCCAAGGAGACGACTTTTCACCTCCCTGGCCTTGGCCGTCACTTGGCCATTTCGTGTATAAAGCCAGCGTCGTTGGCATCGTTGAGTGATTCAAGACAAAACACACACCGACAACGAACTCACGACGCTTTTACAATGGGTAGCGAATCTCATCCCATGGACATGAAGCAAGATGCTAGCCATGTCGAGAACGTCAATGTTGACGACCTCGAGGCTGTTCATGTTACAAAGTCCAAAGTCACTGTCAGCGGGACGGTGAAGCTCACTGAGGGAAAAATTGTTTACATCCCTAAACCGACGGCTGATCCTCGAGGTAAGTGGGTTGCTAACAATTGAGGACTTGTGTTGACAAATTGGAGATCCCCTCAACATGAAGATGTGGCAAAAGGCCATGGTTCTTGTAACCATCTCCCTCTGTAAGTCGCATCAGGACCGAAAACCATCTGCGGCGCGAGGGTTGACAAAGGAAAAGTCTCGACAATCGGTTTGGCTTTGGTCTCCGGATTCGGTGGTCTCCTCGGCTTCTACATCCCGGGCTACTCGGCCGTCGGAAAGGGATACGATGATATCACGCACTTGATGACATATCCCACCTTATTCATGTGAGAAACCCTCCTCATCTTTACATCAACATCGCTAATCGCTTTAGGGGCATCGGAAACCTCATCGGAATGCCTCTCGGAATCGCCGTCGGCCGTCGAATCGTTCTCCTCGGAGCTACAGTCATCATGGTAGCCAGTGCCGGCTTATGCGCTGGAGCCAAAACTTATGAATGGCATCTTGGTGGACGTATTATTCTTGGCCTGGCTGCTGGTCAGAGCGAGGCTCTCGTGCCCATGATCACCCAGGTATGCTACAACTCCCCAATATGTGACTTCTAGGTTGAACCTAACTCTTAAATAGGAGATTTTCTTTCTTCACGAGAGAAGTCGATGGTTGATGGTCCAACAGTCAATCCAAACAATTGCCACAGCAGTCTTTGTCCTCTTTGCAGGCCCAATCGCTGGTGCTATCACCCCTGAGTGGTGGTATGGTCTCGGAGCATGTCTTTCTGGGTTCTGCTTTATCATGGCCGTCTTTTTTGTACCTGAGACAAAGTACGATCGCCCTTCTTCATCGTTCCAGGAGGCCGATAGTGACGACACCGCAAACTCGGAGGACGGCAAGACCTTGACGGTTTGCACCGAACGCCCAGACCTCGACTTTGTCAACTTTGAGCCACGAACCTGGAAATCTGATTTGAGACTCTGGATTGGAAAACCTGAGTGGAACAAGTTGACCGAGATCTTTGTGGTGGGTATCTCCATTCTTGCGGTAGTCCATGTGGTTAACTGTGGTTCCTAGCAAACCTTTTCTCTCCTTCTCTTCCCCAATGTCCTCTGGGCTTTGTGCCTCAATGGTCTCACCATTGGAGTCAACATTGCCATCGGCACAACGTACGGAAATATCGTGACAAGTCCTCCCTACAACTGGCCGCAGACCTCGGCGAGTTACGTCAACGCTGGACAGATCGCTACATCTTTGGTCGCCTTGCCGCTCCTTGGTTATGGCTCTGACAAGCTCATCACCTACTTTGCCAAGAAGCGTGGTGGCATTCACGAACCCGAGATCCGAATTATCCCACTCATTCTGCCCATCATTGTTGGTATCTTCACCGCGGTGCTGTATGGACTTGGAGCCGCGCATCCAACTAAATATCACTGGTTCGTGTACGTCTGGGCAGTGGCTGCGTACTACTTCACATTTGTGGGAGCAAACATCGTTGCCATCACCTACCTTTTGGACAGCTACCCTCAGCGTGCTGGTCCACTTCTCGTCATCATCTGCGCGTTCCGAGGCATCATCTCGTTTGGTGTTAGCTACGGTATCAGTCCATTCATCGACAAGAATGGCTACGATGGAGCCTTTGGAACCTTTGGAGGTCTGACTGGTGCACTTGGGCTTCTTGGTATTCCTGTTTACATATGGGGCAAGCAGATTCGCAGGATCACAGGAAAGTACTGCATGGACAAGGAGAAGGGCGAGTAATTGCCAAAGGCTAGCGAGTCTTTATTGGAGTGATAAGTCCCCTCTTGGATATTTATGGGTGTGGAGAGTTGGTGAGTAATGTTGAGATCGGACTGCCTGTCTTCTTGGAGGGAGGAAAGCGGAAGGGGCACGGAGAACGATGAGATGAACGCATGAATTGGGTCGTTTTATTACCTTTCTATCAATCATTCCAGAGACTCGATAACTCCTCTAGTGACCTCCAAGTCTATCAATTTGTCGCCATGGCAGCGAGCGTGATCTTGTCTTGTTGAAACCCCCTTGTATCCGTTTGCGGCGGAGAAACCATCGTCGGCGGCGTGAACCCAGGTGATTGACCGCCTACATTGTTTCCCGCCACGGGCTTTCCAAAACCAAGTTCTTCATCGACAACGACGGGGAATTGCCAGTTCTTGTCGTCAAGAAGCAGCCGGGCAATCTCAAGTCGTCCCTCTATTGACAAAGCCCGTCGCGGTATGCAGAGTTTAGAAGACCATTCGTTTCCGAGGCAGGAGATTATTCCACAAATCTCACGGTTTCCGATGCCTATTGCCCACCAGATTGTGTCCATCAACTTGATAAAGACGAGGTAGTGGGCGAGAATGATAAGAGCGCGTGGCCTTCGTTTCCGGCAGAGCTCAACATAGGACTCTGGTAAGTAGGTGAACCAAGTAAGGATCCGCAAGTTCATGACAGGCTCAGAGTTCTTTGATAAGTTGAAGTAAAGAGATCCAAGATACCGGAGGGCGGCGTAGTAGGTGCCAATGTGAGGATGATCTGGATCATCGGGCTCAACCGAGGCCACCACGGAGAGCAAGTGGCTGGGGATGTAAAAAGCGGATTGGTTTGGGTCGACGCAAGGCCTCAGGAATAGCTCGGCCAGTCCAGATTCCCAAATTCTCCTCGGGCTCACAAGATCTATAACATGACTGATGCCTCTCCAAAGCGTCATCCAATTGATGATGTACAGCTGCTCGGTACTTTCTTCACGAAACATGTGAGATGCAAGGTTCGTGAGAAGGATAGAACATGCAATGATTGCTGGGAATGTCTCGGGTTTGGCCTCTGCGATAGCCTTGCGATAGCCATGGAACGCATGGGAGCGATAGCGAACAGCGCGATAAGTGTCGACATCCTGACCCATAAGTTCGAGTTGCAATGCCGAGGTAGCGAGTAGGCAATCCATCAAGAACGGGGATGAGAAGGCGATGCGTGGGATATCAACCTTCAAAATGTTGGTGACCCGCGCCTCTCTCGCAGGCTCAATAATGAACGAAGTGCTACATGCTTTGCTGGTATAAAACCACAGCAACTTCATGTCAACAGCATCCCGCACGGGAGATTGTATGAAGAGGGGCTCATAAGGAATATCCGAGACAGGCGAAGGAGCTCTCGCTCTGGGAGGTGGAGATTGTTGGGGGTAAACACAGACGGCATTACGCATGACGCAGCTCCGACAAGCCGGCCTCGCCTCGTCACACTTGACCCGACGCGTCTTGCAGACCTTGCAGCCATTTCTCGACTTGGTATGGGTTCTCTTGGTGTGATAGGGTTTTCGCAACACCATGACCGAGGTGTTGGGAGGATCCAT
This sequence comes from Fusarium sp. NRRL 66088, assembly GCA_013186415.1. NCBI lineage: Eukaryota > Fungi > Ascomycota > Sordariomycetes > Hypocreales > Nectriaceae > Fusarium > Fusarium sp. NRRL 66088. Next base: position 26,120 of record JABCKD010000342.1, read on the forward strand.
CTTTGTTTGTTGGTCGTGGAATGGTCAGGATACGTCGCCTATCGAAAGAGATGAAGGAAGCCCATCGTTAGCGAAAGAGAACTGCCTCAGTCGCATTCTCACCGCACGGACCAGGCCATGCGCCTCCTTCGCTTGTTGACGGTTGAACCAATGAGACATGGGTGAAGGATCATAATGCTTGTAACAGAACCAGGAACGAGCCAATGAAGCCACCCAAGGATGGTGCGAGAGAGAGAACGAAATCCTTCTTGAGAAGGATGGGAATAGAAACTTGCGGTTGATGGCTGAGACTTGGCATAGATAGAAGCAAGAAGAGAAGTGTATAAGAGGCTTTACAGATTGCAAACATGATCGTCTCCAATTCCTCATCATTTTCTTAGCTCTTACTCGGCTGTGTATTTCTCACTTCTTGACACAATTCAGTATGGATTACGAAACGGCAATGAAGTCAGGTATCAACCCAGAATACCTTCACGAACTACCAAACGGAACATGGGTCCACAGAGGCATGTTCCAATCTTTCGGCCCCGGAGCAAACTGCACACTTGATCTCTGTCCCATCGAATGGACCATCTACCAATACCGTCCAAGTCTACCAGCCAACATAACCTTTATGGCCTTGTACGTCATTGCGCTCAGTATCCACGTCTACTTGGGTGTTCGATGGCGTAGCTGGTGGTTCATGGCGTTCATGGCTACTGGTTGCCTTTATGCCATCATCGGTTACAGTGGACGAGTAGTGCTCTGGAAGAATCCTTGGAACTTTGGGGGTTTCATGCTTCAGATGATTTGTGTTACTGGTGGACCTGTCTTTTACACGGCAGCCATCTACGTGACGCTATCCAGAGCGTATGTATCTTTTCTTCACACTCTCCAAAACATCGAGGGCTAATCGTAATGCTGCGTTAGCATCCAGTTCTTCTCTGCCGAAATCTCCCGTCTGCCTGCGAAAATGTTTTACTGGATCTTCATCTCAGCCGACATCACCTGTCTCGTCCTGCAAGCAGCCGGAGGTGCACTCTCTTCATCGTCCAGAGGTGCTTCACAGACGGGTATTGATCTTGCGATGGCTGGTCTGATCTTACAAGTCATTGTCCTTGCAATCTTCTGCGGCTTTTTTGCCGACTACATGATTCGCTTTGCACAACTACAAAGAAACCGGGGTTCTAGCCTCAAGGCGGCCATTACTACTCGCCAGCAGCTATTCTTTGGAGGACTTGCTTCCGCCATCTTACTGATTCTGGTACGCTGTATTTATCGTGTCGACGAGCTCAGCCAGGGGTATAGCAACTCGGACAAAATCACCGATGAAGGGCTCTTTATCGGGCTGGAAGGCGTGTAAGTATTGTCATGTTTCTCATGTCTTGAATGATGAACTGATCTCTTGCAGGATGGTTTACCTCGCGGTGTGTTGTCTCTTCATTGGCCATCCTGGCTTTGGCTTTCAACACGTTGACTTGAGTGGGAGAAGAAGGGTCAACCAAGACGCAGAAGAGATATCGATGGAGTACAATGGTGGCCAGACTGCTTCAAAGCAGTTGCTTTCGACACCTGCTCATTCAACACCCGCTTATTCGGATCGGCCCCTGTCTTGAGGGGTTGAACACCTTCAACTCTAGGGTACCACTTAGCACTCATTGATGAACGAATGGAGGCTTCTGCCACCTTTGCAGGAAAATATTTAGTAAAATAGAACAGTATGGTTAACATTTTTGACTGAATAGAAAATTTTGTTCTCTCTGTTTTTCTGTTCAGGGTCTTGAGGTTTGAGGTCGCTCATGTCCGGCTTCTGCTCCCGCCGGTGAGCCCTCTAACGATTGACGCCTCTTTACATCCAACCACAACTCTAACAAATGGCTATGAAACTTAGTTGAATGTGGAGATTTAGTTGCTCATCTACTGTTTCCGCCTTCTTTTCCATCCTCAAGACGTGCATAAATGTGGCATATGCAGCTGATGATCAACTTCAACGGCCGACGGCTCCATCGGCCCCACGTCCAGGTCAAGACGGCGAAGAGCTCGACGGAATATTGCCCTAGAGCCTCTCAAACAATTTACTGTTCCAGTTCCAAGTCTTCTGCATATATACTCCTCAGACCGACAGCTGATAAAGCTTTATAGTATCTTATTACTCTCAGCCCTTGCCCATTCTGACCCAGACCAGGTCCATGCTCATAGCCGTGAACCGGTCCCGGGATCGCCACCATGTGGGGGAACTCCGCACGAGAAGAGTAATCTCACTGCTTATTGGTTGCTCCCCAAGTACCCCAGATGGCCCATGACCCTCTAGACCACTTGAGCTCTAGACCCGAGTCCGTGGGGGATACAAATGCGTTGTCGGGGCCCTCTGCTGGTTCACTCCTGTCGCGGAAGCCTCCTGTTGTCTTGTTGACTAGTACTAACCCCTAACCCCTAACCCTTGATCTCGGCGATCTCTCGATACGACGCTTTCTATCATGACCAACGCTGGCGTAGCAAGCGGGGGCGCATCTCCCACTCGGCCACCACGCTCAAAGCGCAATCGTCTCTCCCTCGCCTGCACTCAATGTCGCAAGCGCAAAGTCAGATGCGATGCGTCTACACCAAAGTGCCGCAACTGCGTCCTGAGGGGTGACGACTGCGAGACATTTGATCCTAGACGTCCGAATGGTCCAGCAGTGAGGAGATGGCCGGCCAAAGCGCCTCAAGGAGGAATAGCACGACGACACAGCTCCATCAGTGAGCATAGCTCTCCGAGCTCGCTCACGAGTGCTCAGCATGGCCGAGCGGGCTCTCTATCACGGAGTGGTCCTAAAGAGAGACATCCGTCGTGGATTGAGAGGGCGTATCAAGAGAGTCAGACCACTCCTGATCACGTTGCCGATGGCCCGACGAACGACAGCCCGGATGTGGTGATGAACACTGACGACACTTCGCACCGAGTCAAGGTCGGTCATCAATCCGCCGCTTATATACTTCACTGACATGCTCAGTACATGGGCTCCAGTAGTATGCAATGTCTCTGTCAATTTATAGATCTATGCTTCGAGAGAAAAGGCCTAGAAGCAATAGGCCCGTACTTTCGATGGGGCATGAGCTTCACTGAAGAGTTTCAATTGCCTTTGATGGCATATCTACCCGACTTGCCTGACATGCCACTGATGGAACCTCTGATCGAAGTCTTTTTCACCCGCACACATCCTCTCGTGCCCGTATTGGATCGGACGTCTTTTGTGGCAGAGGTGACACGGTTGTTGGAGCTCCAACAGGCACATGGGAATGGACTGCAGGCCGCTATATCTTCTGCTGATGCTTCGGCCCTGGTTGCGATATACAGCGTTCTAGCGCTTGGCATGGATGATTCCGAGGGGACGGTATCAGCGACGGCTACGCCATATCTCACTGCGGCTTATTCCTTGACCAGTCATTGCCTCAGTGTCCCATACACAAGTTCAGTACAGGCTCTGGTTATGCTGGCCATCGCGTTACGTGCAAGAAGTAAGTGCTCATGTACTCCGTCGTGAAGGCTGTTCTAACATCCCTCGTAGGCAAGGAGGGACAAAGCTGGCATCTCCTTGGCCAGGCTATCAGGATCGGTCACTCGCTCGGCTTCCATCGACAAATCGCCTCTTCAGAATCCACGAACCACCCAGACCGCAGACTGCATTCTCGGATCTGGTGGGCCTGCTATGCTCTGGAGAAGATGATGCAGCTTGAGACAGGAAGGCCATCAGTGATAGAAGAGTTTGATTGCGACCAAGCCTTTCCGGATAGGAACAGTGGCCTCAGTCCGTACTTTGTGAGATGGGTGTCTCTCTCTCAGATCGTCGGCCAAATCGGTGAGCACATTTATAGGAGGAAAGCAACTAGCTCTCTTAGTCTTTTGTCTGAGATTGCGCGACTCGATCAAGCTCTACTAGACTGGGTTGAGGAAGCGTCAGAAGGACCCAAGTCGTCACAAAGGGTTGGCTGGGATACCGCAGTAACTGAAGAGGAGCGGCCACTTGCTCTCTTTCTGTCCTTACAATACCATCAGGTTGGTGGGAACTTATTATTGACATGTGAAATCTCATTACTAACTATTGCAGGCCCAAATCACTCTTCTTAGAGCATCACTCATCTTCCCAGAAGCTTCATTTACCAGAGAGGTCAATAGTCACGGATCTAAGCTTAAGGGCGCCGCACGTCTACTACAAGGGCAGAATACATGCGTGGAAGCCGCAAGATCCATCATCACCCAAGTCGCCGAGTTTGCCGACTCTCATGCTCACTTCATGCTCCTCACACCAACACAAACCTTTCTGGCCGCTGTCACTCTTGCGCTGCATACACTTAAGAAGCCTCACAAGCGTATGGGTCGTTCTGATGGGGAACTTGTCAGGACGGCATCGGATTACGTAGCTGATTTCTACCGCCGAGTTGGACAGAGTGAGGAGCTTGTCAAGGGAGTTTTGGAGCTATCACGGAGGATGAACCAGGTACTCTCCGGAGAGGGGGTTGTGGCAGAACAAGCGCTGAGGGTATCGTCCCATGAGCACCAAGACGCAAATTCTGTGCAGAGTGCTGCCTCTCCGAATCAGTTCTACGATCACGGGATGGAATCTCTTACCTTTGATCCGAATGAGCAGTTTCAAGATCCTTTTCAGGACATGCCTTTGGATCAGTTCTGGGCAATCATGGAGGGAGAGTTTACCACTATTAGCGGCCAGAATTTCCCCTGACGAGTGAAAGGAGGCAAGCATTAACTAGTCAATTATCTAAACAATACCCAACTTGATGATGAACAAGATCTCTACATCCAAGCCTTGACGATCCAGGCAACAGGCACGTCAGGAGGATCCTGGGGCTTATGCCGCAACACCAAGTGGAAAAGGTTCAGCGCCTGAGTTCCTAGAGGCAAGGGAAGTTTCAGCCTCTGGCCCTCCTCGACCGCTTGCTCTAAATCCTTAGCCAAAGCGTAGAGCCCTTCCTTTGCTTCCACTGGCTGACCACGGAGAACACGGATGATGTCGCTGCCAACAGCCTTGAGCATGGCACTTCCTCCGGCAGCGTTGACGCATAACTCCAGAACCTGCTCCAGATCTAGGCCGACATGATGAGCAAAGGATAGAGTCTCCGCTGCTGCGCAGGTGTGGATTCCCTTGAGCAGGTTCACGACCAACTGAACCTTGTCATCCACCGCCATGTCCTTTTCAAGTACACCAAGTCTCGCACCTCCTTCGAGATACAGCTGAATCAAATGGCCATCATCATGGCTCCCAAGACCTTTTCCGAGACCAAGGAAGTACATCTGCTCGGCTGTACTGGTCATGGGTGTCGCAAATCCATACCGTCTTGCCTCGGAAGTGATGATGCTCGTATCCTTCAAAATAATGGTGACGGCGCTGGCGAGAGGCACCGCTGCGTCCAATATGCGAGGCAGGCGATTTTCCAACATCCAACTCCAGCCTTCCGAGGAAATCAATTTCTTCCCAGTCTCAGCCAAATCCAGACCTAGGTGATGTGCAAACCCCAGACCCTCACTCGATGAGAGGATCTGGTTGGCGGCAAGCACCTGATGAGACATCTTCATGTTGCTGCCGGCTCCAATACCCCGGTCGACAATGTAGAGCTTCTGAGGATCTGAGAGGGCTTGGAGGAGGTCATGGCCCTTTGAAATGGCATCCTTTGAAGCTCCGGCCATGATGGATAGTGTACCATCGGCGGCTCGTATCGCACCGCCAGAAACAGGACAGTCGACGAGGAGAATGTCGCCCCGTCCATGTTTCTCAATGCGCTTTTGTAGATCCTGGACAAAACCACACGGCACTGTCGAACAGAGCAACAAGACAGCACCCTTGGCCAGTGCGGGAATTGCTGGGTTGTTCCCATCGAGGAGGACCTGCTCAGCCTGTAGCGAAGTAGCTACCATGCAAACGCAATACCGGTGATGGCGCACAGCATCTGCCGGGCTCGATGCAACTTTTCCGCCCGCTTCTTGGAGCTTCTGCAGAATTGTAGCTGAGATGTCAAAGCCGGTTAATGGGTAGCCTTGTTTAAGGAGTTGCGTGGCCATTCCAAAGCCCATAGCCCCAAGACCAATAAAAGCGACAGGTTCTTTAGTGGAAGTCATTTCTTGTATTGAATGCGCATGAAAATGAAGTTGTAATTGAGAAACTGAACGACAGGTACCTCTAACAAAGTGATCTGATCTTGTACTCCAAGATGGTCCCTTCGTCCCACGTCTCTACACGTAAATCAAACCCCATAAGAGTAAACCGAGCCGAACCACCCCCGCCCGCTTTGTTTTCACTCCATTCGGTACTTAAAAGACCGAATTCTGAGGGGATCAACCGTCATCGGCCACATGCCCGACATGTTTTCCGAACCGGGGTTCCGGTCCCGGCCGGAAAAGATGGGGAAGCCTGAACGGGTAACCCGAGAATGCGGGAAAGTGTTCAAGATGGGTGAATTGACGGAGATGCCTGTGGGAGATGTATTTACCCCTCAGTCAAGCAAGATTCAAGCTTCAAGAGTAAACTCATCAAGATATTTTTCAGAGCAAACACCATGTCACCTACTGCCGACTCGAACAAGACGCTGCGCATCCTTCACGATGCCAAAGCTGGGGGATATGCAGTGCCCGCCATGTGCTGCTACAACCTCGAAGGCGTCCTCGCGACCGTGAGAGCTGCCGAAGCTTCCTCATCTCCTGCAATGGTCCTCTTATTTCCATGGGCCATCACGTTTGCCGGCACCTCACTTGTGCGCGCTGCAGCGGATGCCTGCCAACACGCCAAGGTCCCTGTCGCATTGCATCTCGATCACTGTCAGACACCAGAGCTAGTGCGTCGGGCAGCTGACATGGAGAATGCTTTTGACAGCATCATGTGCGACATGAGCCATTACGACGATAATTTGGCTCTTACCAAGGAATTGGTGGCGTATTGCCATGGAAAAGGCATCGCGACGGAAGCTGAGCCAGGTCGGATTGAAGGTGGTGAAGATGGTGTCGCCGACACGGTTGATCTGGAAGGCATCTTGACTACACCCGAAAAAGCACAAGAATTTGTCGATACCGGAATTGAACTACTAGCCCCCGCCTTTGGAAATGTCCACGGCGAATACGGACCTCGAGGAATAAACCTGGAATACGACCGTCTCGAAGCCGTCAACAAAGCCGTAGGCGACAAAGTCTACCTCGTCCTCCATGGCGCAGATCCCTTCACCCAAGAAATATTCCAGCGATGCATTAAAGCCGGCATAACAAAGATCAACATCAACAAGGGAATGAACAAACATTTCCTGGGCGTCATGAAGGAAATGTCGGATAAGCCGTTATCGAGCATCATCGAGGCAGGGACCGAGGCCATGCAAAAGGCCATTGAAAGGTACATGTTGTGGTTGGGTAGTGCTGGAAAAGCTGCCTAAAGAGAATAGCCAATACGATCATCTTGTTGGTGTCATCTCGTCCAATCATAATGCATTGTTGTCTGTTGTGTTGGTTGCCTGCTGCTTTGCTTACCTATTGTTTCAGGCGGTGACCATTTATTTTATTTTCCCTTAATAAAATGACCCCCATTCTTCTCTTTCATTAACATCCCATCTTCATCTTGCAACCTTAGCAATGGATACTCTACCTCAGGACATCATCGATCACATCGTCTCGTATCTTTTTGCTACAAAGTTCAAGCTCCGAAAACCATACGCCCACCTCCACCATCACCTGCCCCGTGCGCCCCTCGCTACCGTCTCACGTCGCCTACAGACCGCCGTGGAGAGATGGACATTCAGGGACATCAGGATCAACAGCGACGAGTTGGAAAAGTTCATCCAATTGCTCACGCCAGCGAGACGAACATTCCTTGCTGGTCTCGAGTTCATTCCTATCCTTCCACCTTACAAGGATACTGTTAACGCCCGAGCCGAATCACCAGCTGAACGTGCTGCCAATGATGAAAGCTACACGCAAGCCGTGCATTTTTTGCTCGAGACCCTCAAGACATGGGAAGAGGAGGATCCTCATTCGGTCAACTATCGTCTAAAGTTGTCCATCAACCTACCAAAGTCCCCCAGTGATCGTGCCTGGCAGGGCATCTTCCCTCAATGGAATGCCATAGTGCCCAAAGGTTACTGCATCTATGAGGGCCGTTTCCTCCACTCTTACATAGATCTCCTACGCTTAGAGCAGCTACCAGAGGTCAATAGAGTGAAGCATCTGGTCATGAAGCGTCCGGATAAGAAACGCCTGTACCGGAACCTTTGCCCCAAGGTTCCCTTCATGTTGGCCTCCAAAATGCCAAACCTTGAATCCGTGAATTTCTCCATGGATGATTCCGAGGAGCGTTTCCATGACCTACGGGCCCATAACCGTCAAGAAGCCGCAGACTCTTTGAGACTGTTATCTCTACCACACCTGAAGAGCGCCTCTCTTGACTTTTGGCACCGGAGATACCGCCATGAAGGGTTCATGCCGCCACGTCTTCACAGTGTCGGCATGCCGGATCCTCTAAGTGCAGCCATCTGTGACCTTTCAATGAACCTCGTGGACCTTAAACTCGCGGGCATATTTGATGCCAGCCTCCTTCGGCCACTGAGCAGTGTTGTTTGGCCAGAGTTCCGAACCCTTCACATCAAGCTTGAGCCTGTGACGCCATCTGGGGAGTGGTGCTTTCTCGAAAGTTTTCCTCCACCTGATCCCCCACTGGTTAGACCTTCGTCTGAGTTTACTCACGAAAACCTCCACGAGGAATCGTTCAACTTCTGGCGAGAGGCCGCCTATGCTAGTCAGCCGATAGTCACCAAATTCTTCCGCGGCCGAGTAGATGAAACGGCTCTTGGTCCATTCATCGAGGCATACGCCGACGCTCTGTCAGGCATGCCGAAACTTCGGAAGGCCAAGCTCATCTGCAATCTCGACCTTGAAGATGAGACGCTTTCAGAACCTTTATCGTTCCAGATTTCCTACTTTGCACCTGGAGAATATTCCAAGAGTGGCTCGGTAGACCGCGATTACAACAACCGCCAACTAGTGACATCCCTGCTGGGATGGGTACCCAGCTCGGACCTGATGGCCAAGCTACGAGGTATTCAGGATGAGTATCGTGTTGAGCCCATGAAGGAGCTGGATGTGGGTGATTCGTTTGAGAAGAAAATGGGGGCACTGCAGATTTAGTTGGCAGAGTTTTAAGGACTTTGTCCCTTGGCATAGGTAGTATAACGAATTTCTATAGACCTATATTTCCTGATTGTGTTTGATGAAATACATTCCATGACAAATCCCTTCTCCATCTCACTTGATCATGAGTATCCATATCCCTTAGCCAGATCTAAACTTTCGAGGCCATATACAAAGGCTGCTCATATTGACAAGCAAAACCCCGTTCACTCCCAGTAACTCGTCGCATCAAAGCACTCTGTCCATTCTCGCCCCTATCACTGTTTAGAGGTCTTGATAACATTGCTCGTCCCAACTGCATCGTCAGTGTATGAGTCGGCTGCATCTCGTACAAGTGTTGTGTTGGAAGGATGGATATGGGGAGACAGTAACAGACCCAATATTTCTCTATTAGGCCGAAAATACAGGTCAAACAACCGAAAAACAACGAGTAGCCAATAATTGCTTATGCTTAAGACGGAGTATTGGGTCCTGGTTAGCACACCCCAACAACTGACACCTGGCGGCTGGCGAGTGTCGATGACTCGATGTTTGGAGCCGACCTTTAGTGACAACACCGCATTAGTTTCCTCGGTAAACTGTTCTGCTCACTCGCCGTGTATGACCCTTCCGCTGTCCCTTTGATCCTGGTGATGTCCACCCGATGTCGAACCCCGAGTTCGGTTCGGCTCGGTTCGGTCAGGGTACGCACACACCCAACAGATCAATGGACCATCCTATGCCAGATCTAGCTTGGCCAACTTTACCCCAGATTCCAACCGAGCGGGACCGACACGGCAAGTTCTCCCCGTGGGCCAATTAACCTTCCATCATGAGCGGCAGACAGATAAGAACAAGCTGTCTCGGAAGCGGAGTCGAGCTGGACTTGGACATTCAGCCAAACAAGGCCGACCCTTATCAGATATACCAACGGCACTACCTCACGAATCACTCAGCCACTTACACAAAAAGACACAACGGAACGACCAAAAACCAACATGGCACCATCGGCGACTGTGACCACGACGGAGCAGCACCCCGTTCTCACCCTCCGATCGGAGGGACTCGAGCGGATCAAGCTCGACGGAACTGACCGCCGTTACGGTGACTGGCGAGACGACTTGATCCGTGATGGGTACGCTGTTATCAGGGGGGCTATCCCCAAGGAGCGCGCTCTCAGCTACGCCAACCGCATGTATGGTCTTGTCGAGAGTTTGTTAGTCTCCCTCCCTCTGTAAATCGTATACCAGACTCTAGCTGACAGTTTTGTAAAGTGGACAGGGATATAACCGCAACGATCCATCCTCGGTCCACCCCGACAAGCTCCCCGTTATAAATGAGAAGGGCATGTTGCTCAACTACGGAGCAGCCCACGAGGACTTTGTGTGGGCTATCCGCTCCGAGCCTGGTGTTGTCGGTGCTTTCGAGAAGGCTCTTGGAACTGAGGACCTGATCGTGTCCTTCGACGCCATCAACTATGGCTTCGCCAACCGAGAGCACCTCCCCGCCAACAACCCTTGGCCGCACCAGGATCAAGATCCTGATGTTCCCGGCTTCCGCTGTCTCCAGGGTCTCGTCAACCTCCTCCCCAATGGCCCAAAGGATGGAGGCCTTATCGTCGCTAAGGGTGGCCACAACCTCAGTAAGCAGTTCCATGATGAGATCAGTGGAACTGAGGAGAGAATCCCCGCGTGGACTAGGGAGTGGTATGGCTTTACTGACAAGGGCATGCAATGGCTCAAGGACCACAACTGCGAGTGGTACAAAGTCGAAGCAGAGCCCGGTGACCTGATCGTCTGGGACTCGAGGACTCCCCACTACAACGTGCCAGTGTCCTCAAGCCAGGACAGAATGGCCGTTTACACATGCTACATGCCAGTTTCCGAGGCTTCTCAGGAGGATCTTCTTCGCAAGAGGAAGGCGTTCGAAGACCGGTTGGGTACTACCCACTGGCCCAACGCCATGCATCTCGGCAGCAATGAGGCCAAGAGGAATGGCAAACCTGATCATATCATTCGTGGTCGGCCTCTTCATGAACCTATTCTGAGTGAGAGAGCATTCAAGTTGACTGGAATTCCCTACATCAAGGCCACCACAGGCTAAGAAGGAGGAAGTCGACGAGCAAAGTTGCATTTTGCACTGTGGGATCCAACAAGAAGGACGTGTGTTGAATCTTTGTATGTACTTGGGAAATTGTCATTGTTTTGGGTAGTAGCACCTACATAAAGTCGTTCGTTAAGAAAACGCAATTTATTACCAAAATTTTGCCCATTAAATCACATTGAGACATGTCTATGTGGAACTGGGTCATAATTGTCAAAACTCTCAACAGGGAGACATGAAGGTTGGCAATAATGCGTGACCACATCTTCTTGGGCATCGGGGATACACTCTTAGGGCAGGCGGAAGTGGGCATGGAAAAACAGCTTTCAGCATAACAACGCATCTCCAATTTCGAAAAGCCTCAAGGATAAGTTAACTGTAACAGTCAATAATTATACAGTAGAAATCCCTGTGGTTCAAAGTGAGGAACCCCCACGGTTACCCCTTGTCTCGGCTACCAGCTTCAAGGTCGTACTTGAGGGACGGAAGCCACCGTCTTGGCAAATGCACTCCTTAGGCGTTACTCCCTTCCGGAGGGTGCTCAGAAAATAAACCGAGTTTGTATTTCCAGGAGTAGGCCGGTGGTTGGCAGTTGACCACTTTCCGACGCCTTCGGGCTTCGGTTCGGGGCCGCCGGGTCGGTTCGCGGGGAATGACTCTGGGACAATGCCGTGGTGTCAAGCCAGCCTATAAGGATGTCTCCATCTTACTTACAGGGCTTATTCATATCATTCATCTCCAGATACAGACATTCCAGATACCAAAGTCATGGGCAGCTTGCCTGAACTCCATATCGTGATCGTTGGTGGCGGCATCGCTGGCCTAGCAGCTGTAAGTCCTCCATGACCAAGCATCGACATACAAATCATACTCAGGGCTGATTCAATGACAAGGCGATTGCTCTCCGACATCCAAACCGGCGCATCACTGTCCTCGAGCGGTCTCGTATGCTTCGCGAAGTTGGCGCTCTCCTATCCCTTCAGCCCAATGCCAGTAAGATCGTCAGCAAGTGGAAGCTGGACAGCTTTCTCCAAAGAACAGAGCCACTAGTCGACAAAGGCTTTCGGATCTTTGACGCAGATGGCAAGTTTGTGAGGGGGCTTGCGTTCGAGACATCTCAGTTTGGTGCGGATCGCATCCTTTATCACAGACAAGATCTACAGGCAGCCTTTGGAGATGCAGCAACCAGTGAGCATCTTCCCGGGAAGCCGGCAGAGATTCGAACTGCATGCCAAGTTGTATATGTCGATTGCGAGGAGGGAATCATCACACTGGAGTCTGGAGAGAAAATCCATGGCGATGTGATTATTGGCGCAGATGGTATTCACAGTGTCGTGAGAACAGCGGTGCTAGGCGAGGAGAAGGGGGCTTTGCCTACTGGCACGTCTGCATACCGCATGCTCATCCCCATCGAGAATCTTGAAGGCGTCTCTACTCCCGAAAAGCTACTTGGTGTTCGCGATCCTTACACTGCAATTATCATGGGCCACGACCGACGCGTGATCATGGGTCCCGGGCGAGGCGGAAAGCTTTACGGCATTGTTGCCCTCGCACCAGATGAGAAGCTGTCCGAGAAGAGCTCAGATAGCTGGGTATCTCCTGGGAGCATTGACAAGCTTCTAGAAGCATACTCAGACTTTCCAACTTGGCTACACGACATATTCAGAGCTTCACCAGACATTGCATTATGGCAGCTCCGCGACATCGACCCGTTATCTCGATGGGTTCGTGGAAGAGCCATTCTCATCGGCGATGCGGCACATGCCATGCTCCCTACTCAGGGACAGGGAGCATCCCAAAGTATCGAGGACGCAGAGGCATTGCAGGCCTTCTTGGCTGAAGCGCAGTCCAGAGACAAGGTCGAGGCAGCTTTGAAGAGGGTTTTTGATGTTAGGTATGAGCGGGCGTCGCTGATACAAAAGTTTAGCCGTGAGCAAGCAAAACCAGCCACAGATGGGGCTTCGAGAGAGGTGAAGCTGGACCCGGCTCAGTTTCTGAAGTATAACTGCGATTACGAAGGGGCAGTGGATTGGGAGAATCGGCAGAAGCGGGGAGCGGACAGGCCTTGAGAAGTGGTTCCAGAGATAGGGAATGGAATTTGGTGTTGCAGTCCGTCTCAAGATGTCTCGCCAGATACAGGCAATAATTGGTGTTTGGTCACCCTAGACTTGGTTAAAGAAATTGCATCATCACCTACACGACATCTCGTAGCTTTAGTCTTGGCATTTACCGTGTCGAGCTGAACAAGCATCACCGCTCCCGAGATTATCTCTCAACTTAACCGAAGGATATGCCGAAGAAGCCGAAGAGCGTGGGGTGAGATGCATCAACTCCTTCCTTTGCAGCAGACAAATTGAATCACAATATGACACCAACCACTTGGCAATATGTCCAAGTAACCAGATGGCGCGGCAAGAGGCCCCTCTTCTCCGAGCGCATCGCCAAGTTGAGCGACGCGGAGGAGACGTGAAGCCGCCTCCGAAGACCGGATCCAGAACTGGCGTGTTCGTCTTGCGCAATGACCACTCGTCTAAATCGACTGAGAGGAAAAAAAACCCTCGGTGAGAAAGTTGTGTTGTGGGGGACAGGGTGTTTGACCTTGACTCCAGAGTGTCCTGTGCGTCATTGCGTCGCCAGACGGTTGGTGGTATGTTGACGTAGACAGCCTCAACTCAATATTTACTCGGTGTAAGGAAGACGAGCCGAAATGACGGCGGTAACCTCGGAGTTGGCGAAAGCACACGACTCTGAGCTGTTTGGGGTAGAGTCTTAACCCACCTGTATGACCTCTATGAGGGAGGATTCTCGCGCATTGATGATGAGATGACATGTTTTCTCCAACACGGGGTAATAAGCGTTATCAGTAACCATGACCATTGGCGAGGGCGGCAAGATGGCCAATAACAACGTGGTTGACCAAAGTCGTGACAAGCCAACAATAGGTAAATAAAATGTCCATGTTGACGAATAAATGCCCATGTTACAAACGTGTTACAATCCGACAATAGGTAAATCAGATCTCGATCTCGGCAGTGGCCAATGAAGGCTCGTCGTTTAAAGTCCAACAGATCGATCACTCTCAAGAGATTGGATGGGCGACGTAGTGGTCCGGTTTGGAAGCAAGTGTCACATCATTCGAATATAACAAACATTCCACAGTGTAATACCGTGATGTGTGTGCCAAGACTTGCTGGGGCAGTTCTCCTTTGTCAGTCTTGTACAACCCTGTCGAGCAACCCCCTAAAAGTCCCCAAGGTTTGAAGCTGTGGGGGAGCGAAAAGATAGAGATGGAAGCGAAAGATAACGATCAAGAAGCGATATCTCTAGACTCTCCATATCAACCATCATCTTTCCCTTTTGCTTTCCGTTCACTTTTCTTTTCCTTCTTCTTTTTTTTGCAAGTCACCTTAATAGCGACTCCATTACTCCATGCAAACCCCAACCCCGCAGACTGCAGCCAAAGATCCCGGGGGAAATCGGGGGCCCTAGCCATAGACTTAAAGGCTAGATCCCTGGACCCATGCACTCCATTAGCTAACAGAATGCCCCATCTCACACCAGTCCTGCGACGATCCAACACCCTTCTCTTTTTGTTTTTTCCTGCAACTCAACCGTTTCTCTTTTACTCGCAAGCTGCCACTGAGGGGTGACGAAGTGGGCAGACGAGAGAGTACACCCCAGGTCGGGGTGTGCTCATTTCTCTCTTACACTTACACCGAGGCCTATGGGCTAACTATTACCTAACAGCTCGACGGCTGCGCCGGGAGAAAATGCCGCTGTGAGCCAGATGGGTGATAATTTATAAGAAGAGCGAGGGTGCCAAGTCCAGGACGAGTAGTTCCCGCCCAGTGCAGAGTAGAGCATCGTTGGTCTCAGAGTCAAAAGTTTCAAGCCAAGCATATTCGTTCATCATGGCCACCAAGAGTGTTGAAGAGCTTCACTCTCCTGTCTCCCACGCTCCCAGCATGGTTCATCAAATCGGAAACCCTGTAAGCACACAGCTACCCACGCCTCTGACCTCTAGAGGAATCATTAGAGGACACTCACTTACCTGATAATGTGTCAAAGTCGCCCATGGCGATGGGAACATTTGCCACGACCCTGCTGACCCTGTCCTTATCCATGATGGGCTTCCGTGGGGTAGAGACACAGACCGTCTTCATTGCCAACCTGTGCTTTGCCGCTGGACTTGGAATGCTCATCTCTGCTCAGTGGGAGATTGCCAGGGGTAACTCGTTTGGTTATGCCTATCTGAGTGCCTACGGTGCGTTGCCCTATTCGTGGGTGTAGACCATGGGGGAACCATCAACTGACAGATGTATCTAGCCTTCTTCTATGGCGGCTACGGTGTTATCCTCTGCCCATCGCTTGGCGTTCTTCAGTCGTATGGTGGAGCGACCGCAGAGTACCACAATGCTCTCGGATTCTACGTTCTCAGTAAGATCAAGACCCTCATTTTCTCCGAGCAACAAGCTAATGCATGGCGTAGTCTGGGCGGTGCTATCCCTCTTCTTCATGTTGGCATCAGCACCCACGTGAGTCTACCCTCTCCCCGGTATGAAATATTTACTAATTGTGTAGCAACCTGGTCTCCTTTGGCATCTTCACCACCATCTTCTTCTGCTTCCTCTTTGACGCCGCCTCCAACTTTGCCCTCGCTGACGGCCACGAGAGCAACGCCAAGGGCCTGATGCAGGCAGGAGGAGCCTTTGGCTTCGTCTCCGGTCTCCTGGGATTCTACAGCTGCGCCGCAGGAATGTGCGCAGATGCCCTTCCCTTCACCCTTCCCGTTGGAGACACCTCGCGCTTCTTCAAGAAGAACCACAAGAGCCTATAAACGGCGGTAGCAGTTGGAACCAGACCAGGCCCCCCTTTCAGGGCAGTGGGCAGAGTCACTGAGGACTCGGAGGTTTATGTACTTTGAGCCAACAATGGGTAATGCAGGAATGAACGGACATGATTACAGAACTATGGGAGGATTATACCAGGGAGCGTATGATTGAGCGAGCTGGCTAGAATTCTATCTCAAGCATTTACACTTTACACATACAACGGCTAAACAACGAACGTGCCGTGTTGGCGTGAACGCCTACACAGTGATGATGAACCTGCCCCAGAGATCAGCCTGCCTCCACAAACTCGGTGAACCAAGAGATGGCCCTAGCAGTAAGTCAACCTGTCGACTCGAACCGCGTTTTTTCACCGCACGCCCTCTTTCGTAACCGGGGCCACTGCAAGTATGGTCACATATTGACACATACATTGAACCCCATCCACATTAATTTACCTCGCATCTTTCCTCCATCAACAGCCATGCCTCGCATCCCTAGAGTGGAACCCTAAAACTCAACATTGCTATAGCCGGTCCCGCACCGGGGGGAAGCCCTGCAGCCACAAGTGCCGACGGCATGCGAAGGCCTAGCCAGTAACTAAGGGCGTCAGGACAATTATTACGTACCGCAATGTCTCTACAAACGCATCATTACATAAATTGTGTGTAACCGCGGTTCTGCTTAGCCGCGGTAAAGGAAGTTGAGGTTTTGCCTGACAAGGGTGAAAACTCTGAAGTAAGATTACGAAAAAATGTTGAGATGACAGAATAAGAAAGCAAGAGCAGGGAAAGACGTAAGAAGAACTGGAAAATTTGGCAAAGGCTCCGCATTATTTAAGATTTTTAACCTTTGCAAGCCGAGTCTTCAATTCCCCGGATTCTTCCATGGTCCGGGCCCCGGCCGGCCGGAGCCGAGCGGATATAACTCCGTACCGGAGGAAGGATTTGGTATTGCAGGTGTCGTGTATTTCATCATGCAATGCGAGAACAACACTGAAGCTGTTTGACGTTAAACGCACTGCACTGCACTTATGTCGGGCTCACATGTATGGCATATGGTCATGGGTTGAGTAGCTGTTGGACCGCATCAATCCGAAGGATGCAAGTCATCCAATTATTGGGTATTCTGCATATGCTTTGTCACCTCTTTTCACGTTACAAAGACCTACAATGTGGGCTTGTTGTATCTCGGAAGCTCAGTAGTTTCATTAAGTAAGAAAAACCTAGGTCTGTCACGTCGGTCAGACATCACAAGCGGTGTACGACGTGGGTAGCCCCGACACGTTTGTTAGCAACATACCCAATTACCGTGTACGTGTCCTGTATAAACTTGAGAAAGAGTATTTATATAGTCTTAATATTGTTTGGGGGAAGTTAGATGCCCAAAGATTTATTAAGAATCCATTAAGGGTATGGGTATTTAGTGAGGATAGACACTGAGCCCTGATCTTGATACAAGCATCGTCAGTAACAAGAAGAGCGGAATAATAAGCAATACCGGATTAAATAACAGGTAAATTACTAAGATATAATTAAGTTCATTCATATAGGGCATAAGCGAGATTTAATAGGCCTATGCGTATCTAAGCATTACGGATTAATTCCTCTGCGCTAATATAATTAGCTAAGCTTAGACCTAAATTATAGGTCTATCTTTATTAATAAATCTAAGGTAATCTAACCTCTTTCTTTTATAGAAAAATAAGGCTCTTTTAACCCTATTTTTAATACTTACTACTATAAAACGCGCTCTGTTTAATAGGTTCTTACTAGTCGGGTTATTAATAAATAGCTCTACTAAAAAAACACCACGAGCTAAATATAATCAGACGATTGGGCTTTGATGTCCGCATGTACTAACAACTATCTCTATTAACATCATGGTTGATCGATTCTTGTCATATTTGCAGCGAATAATAAAGGATGACTGTCAGCTCCCTCCAACTTGTGCACCTTTAATAGCTAGGCTGTCGGGTTGATATTGGTGTTTTGCGCAGTGTCTATCCTCCTCCTTCGGTTGAGCTCGGTAGCTGAAATTCTTGGCCTGTATTTCTCTCCGTAGAGCTTTCGGCATCCCTCCTCATCTCTCACCCATAATATGTCGTAGTCGCTGGAATTGGTCATTTCTGCATCCCTCTCTAAATGGTGTTGACGCCCACGGGCCCTTTTCTTCAAGGGTTTGACAAGAATTGCGTCAATATTTCCATCTTTAAGGGCCTTGCATCTCTCAGCCCTGGATGCATAAACGGTGATGCGAGCTGCCGGGGCATGTCGTAAGATATAATCGAGTGCCAACTCATCCGTGCCTTTGGCATCACCAAGGATGAATCGATCACCCCTGGCTATAGCTTCATTTATAGGTTCATGATAATTTGCGGCGAACTCGGAGTGCGAGATGTCGATGTGTCCACTGATCATCGCTATGTGACATTTTGGTAGTTCGGCGAGGTCCATGGTGGGAGGGGGTGGTGTGGTGATGGAGTAAGTACCAAAGTGAAAAAAGGGGTAGTTATTGTAAGAGGAGGGATTGAGGTCAAAAGACTTCCTTAAAACAGCAAACTAAACGTTGAGAAATAAGCAAAGGTCACGCCGAATAATGACTCAGTCGGCGAGCGTGGCTGACTCAGCCCCAGTTGTGTGTTTGAAGGGCACATCACAAGCATCTTACTGACTCACTCATCAGAGAATATTCAAAGACATCTATGTTAAGCTCAATATACGACACATATAAGATAATGATTAGCACGCCGAAAAGATCGACATGAACGGCGGCGATGAACTTGATGGGACAGATAAACACCAAGATGAGAATCCCCCCAAGCTGATGTGAAGTATAGATAGTCTTCTTGGCATTCTAAGCATGTTGAACGGTAGTGGATGTGTTTCTCTTCTTAATTCTAATCAAGTCAGGATTTAGAACTACGTTTACGTTCGCTCCGTCGATGCTTTTTGCCGCTTGTTACCTTGGCCTCAGGTTGAACCTCGACTGGGGCTTTGGCTTCCTTAGCCTGATCATTCTTGGACCTTGCCTTATCACCCTTGCTCTTGACCAGATCATCCTTGCTTTCCTCTTTGGGTTCCTCCTTGACATCCTCCTGCTCACTGGCCACAGACTCCTCTTTGCCGGCCTCAACCTCCGGTACCGCAGGTTCCTTTGGCGCCTCGAAGCCCCCAAGAATTCGAGGGACCTCTCTGCTCAGGCCTTTGTTCACCTGTGTTGTGGCAATGGTGCTGCATGCGCCACCAGCAGACAACGCCCCAACAAGTGCCAGGGGTGTGAGAAGCGGGAAAGCTACACTGAGGGCGAAGGTGCCAGCTAACGAGGCTGATATACTGCCGACAGCTGTTCCGACCGTAGCAGCTGTCTTCCATTCGCTCTCTTCACGAGTGACGTTCTCCACATCCTGCAAAAGCAAGTTCCCCGGGTAGTCCTCAAGTGTCGGTAGGTTGAACCAGACGAAGTTGTGGGAGCTGTGAGTCTCGCCGTGAATGGTGAGAGCCCCCAGATCGGGGAACTCGAGTGCATCGTTGACGAACAAGGGTCGCCAGGTGGGTATGAGCAGGTGGAACATGGTTGTGTCTGATCGTCTTCCCAGGTGTTGGCGGATAAACATCATCCAGGCGACAAGAGCATCCAGATTATCAGAGAAGCCAAGGAAGTTATCTGGCAGAGGCTTATCTTGAGCAAAGTCACAGAAATCCGGATGCCACTCCGCGTCGGGATGATAGAGGAAGTAGAGATGCCTCATGTCATCCGATAAGGCGGCTCTGCTCTGGCGGCACAAAAATTTGTGGACATGAGCGGAGAACTTGGCTGGGGAGCTCAGGCTGGTGCGTGCCTTGAGCTCTTCAGGAAGCTTGATGCCTGACTTTTCAACATCTGACTCGTAGATGACATGGACGTCGTTTGTGCCAAGCTGGAGGTCCGTGAGGAACTGTTGCAGGGGGCTTGACCAGTCGGCATTTCGAAAGACTCTGTTGACGGCCTTGACATGAGTCTGCACGGTCGGAGGAGACTGAATGGGTGTCTCTTGGTTGGCGTTGAGCTCCTGCTCTTGCTCCGGGGAAGTGTTGCTCGCTTGGGTGTCTACCGCCTCAGCCTCGGTAAGGTTGCTGGCCACTACTGTGTCTTCCTCGGAGGCTGTAGAGTCGAACTGGGCTTCCTTTGCCTGCAAGAATGCGTTGAGGTCGAAAGGGATCTCGATCAGCTGCCGCCATGTGTCGACACCTCTCTTCTGTCCCTGGCCACCGCGCCTCCTAGCATTCGGGCCGCGGGGCTGCTTGCTCTCGACTGCGC
This sequence comes from Fusarium sp. NRRL 66088, assembly GCA_013186415.1. Lineage (NCBI taxonomy): Eukaryota > Fungi > Ascomycota > Sordariomycetes > Hypocreales > Nectriaceae > Fusarium > Fusarium sp. NRRL 66088. Next base: position 46,466 of record JABCKD010000342.1, read on the forward strand.
CCATGGTGAGATGTGTGCGAGCGCTTGATCGACGGCTCATAGACTGATGAATACTCTCGCACAGGAGAGATGTACACCAGGATGTTAGTTATAGAATGTGATGTACTTGACGTTGTATTACCGGTTGGTAGAGGTATGATGAAAATACATGGTCCGCCGTTGGAGATCATGACAAAAAAGAGTCATCGACCAAGTTGTGGGTCACCGTTTGACGCTAGTTACTGGAGCCAACGCATCCGGCGTTTTAGATGGTCTTCACCGCCTTTCCGTCTCGAGCCGCCGTTGGGCCGGGATTTTGCCTCTTTTCTCAAATGATTGATTGCTACCTAATCTAATCAGTAAGATAGTTGAGTAGATAAGATATTCAAAGTGGTGAAATTTATCATGGATTAAATCTTAGTTGCAAGTCTAAAATAATTTATTTATTATATAGTTTGATCTCAAAAATTAATGGGGTCTATCTAATAAAAGGCTTCTTAGTTAACTTATCGATCCCTATGGTCTTAGACGTAACCACGGTTCTACAGACGCTCACATTGCGATGCTGGAGTAAACTGTGCTGAGTATACTTGTAATCTAAGCATAGGTAGATAGGTATAATATAAGGGCGATCGGGAATAGGGCCAGGCCATATGTGGCAGAGGTTAAGCGGTGATATGAATTTAGATATAGTTTGTCTTTCTAGGGTAGATTCTTCTGAAATAGCTATATTTAGTATCTCCTTATTTACCTGGGGGCTACTATCAGGTACTATGCAAGATCTAGACTACCTAATTATAATTAGTCTCTTCTTATACTTATTAAAATTAATCTTCACCTTACACTGGGCTGGTGTTCTTTAAAAGGTAGGTATGTCTTTAACAACAGAAACTTCTTACTAGTAATTTGTACCAGGGACTTGGCCAAATTCCATGTCAGCTCTGCAGCCCCTATCTATGTTACTGTCTCGTTTACGTGCGCCTTCGCTGCAATGATGAAAATGAGGGAAGTGCCCTAAGCTCAATACTTGATACGTCGATTTGTAATCCCATAACGTTTATATATCCTTGACATTCAAGTTCTAGCGGAACTTTCACAAGATCGAACGGACGTAACGTTATAGCCCCGCAAAGTTCCGTCAGACTTCCGCGGTTCTTAGTCACCCGTGGATGTAGTTGGATAGCATTCGATTACGCAGCATCGTTCCTCTGCCTGTATAAGAAGCAGAAGATGACTCTTTTCTGATCCGAGTCCAAGATTATTTTACCTTTCGAGGAGACGAAATTCATATGTCGGAGACTAACATGGCATATCCACGTACCTGCCGCTCTTTTCGTCGTACTGAGCCTCCATACCCCCTTGTTGTTGTACCATCCACCGAAACACTTCCGGAGACTCTCGGCCCTCGCGACGTCGTCATCCGCATTCATGCAGTATCACTCAACTTCCGCGATGTGGCCATGCTCCACGAAGGCCGCTACCCCGCACCAGCCGAGGTGCGAGGCATACCTGCGTCGGACTGCGCGGCGGAGGTTGTGGCGATAGGAGATGAGGTGGAACAATTCAGCGTTGGGGATCACGTGGCTCCCATCTTCAACTTGACCAATCTAGACGGCACCGAAAGAGATACCGATGCAGTAGCCCTTGGTGGCGACGGCCCCGGGGTGCTCAGGGAATTCGCACTGTTCCAAGACAAGTTCCTGATGAAGCTGCCGCAGCATCTATCTTGGGAGGAGGTAAGTAGAGCCTTGAGGCATTATGTCGTGTTGGTTATTGACTTGAAAAGGCATCAACACTTGCGTGTGCTGGATTGACAGCTTGGACGTCACTCGATTCGCTCAAAAATGTGAAAGAAGACACTTCTGTGCTGCTGCAAGGTGAAGCGATAGGTTATTGCATTCTGCTAATTTTTTTGGCTCACGGCTGAACAGGCACTGGCGGCGTCAGCATGTTTGCGCTCCTGATTTGTGTTGCGGCCGGCATCAAACCAATCATAACTTCGTCTTCTGATGCCAAGCTTGAAAGAGCGAAACAGCTCGGTCGTCATGTCCAAGGAATCAATTACAAAAAGCACACAGACGTTGCGGCGGAAGCCCTACGACTCACTGGCGGCAAAGGGGTAGACTACGTTGTTAATAACACAGGACCAGCTTCCATGCCCACCGATCTTCAGGCCTTGCGCAAGAAGTATGGTACCATTTCATTTGTTGGATTTCTGGAAGGGTTCGAGGCCGACTGGAACCCTAGTTTGCTCCTAACTCTTATGTCGAAAGCTGCCAAAATTCAGTAAGTTGTCACATTGCACTGCACACTCGTTCGTTTCCATATAGGAATGAACTTTTACTGAAGCCTCCTTTCTTAGGGGTATCCAAGTAGGATCCAAGAAACAGTTTGAGGAACTGAACATGCTTTTGGATGAGAGGAAGGTTCGGCTTGACTTGATAGTCGATAAAACATTCGCTTTTGAGGATTCCGCTGCAGCGTTCGACTATCTCTACTCAGGATCACACGTAGGGAAAGTCGTTATTAGGCTCTAGACATGTAATATTGTTTAGTAATTTTCTAAGCTCAAGTTTAGTCATGTGCGCCTCAGGTATAATAAAGAAGACAGTTTCAACACATCGTAGCATCATATTCTAATGATGACATGGCGGTTGAGAATTAAGACAATTGTAATATGGCAATCCCTCCCTTGTTAAGATTAAGTGCAACTAGCCTGGAGGCTGATGGAGCATACATATTGCGGTTATATGAACTGGTTCCTTCACACCTATTTCAGCTCGCTACCTCTGACTTGCCGGGACTGGTGCTGGAGTGCGGGCTCTGTGCGGGCTAGAGCCAGTCTGCTCTACCAGGACATTCTTGACATCCATGACAAGTTGGTTCCCAAAGATTGACAACCTTCTAAGGAAACCGAATAACAATCTTGATATCCTCCCTGCGCTCGAACCGCTGGTAGTACTCCGGCGCCTCCTCAATACTGATCTCACGGTAGCCACTACCGTCCTCATCACCCCAAGTCCTGCCTAATCCAAAACCAATCCCCATCTCAAAGCCATCCATTTCTAGATGTCCGCTGTCTGTGCCTCCCGGAACGACAACATAATCACCGACCTCTATGTGCGACACAGCTTCGCCGACTTCAAGGACGTAGCCCATGCCTTCATGGCCCATGGTCCAGGGAACCTCTGGGCTGCCGTAGATGCCGCGGTAGATATGGAGGTCACTACCACAGATTGCGGAAGCTGTCACTCGGATAAGAGCATCTGTTTCTGCGAGGAGGGCGGGAACTGGGAGAGATCGGATGGGCATCTCGAAGGGAACACCTTCCCAGACGACACCTCTCATTGTGCCATTGTGATATGAGTCGATGAACAAAAGCGAGTAAAATTGGTGGTTTGTGAAATTCGGGGCAGAGTCTGGAACATCAACGCTTACTTATTTAAACCTCACGAATGTTTTGCAATAGCTGTCTCCCCTGCTCCAATCCATCTCAATGCTTTCCCGTTCCGCTAGCTCCGGACAAAGCTAAGCCCCTGATGACGCGTTTCTTCGTTGTGTGTCGGCTTGGCATCCTGGGGCTTCTAGCATGCAATTAAGTGTGCTGTACTGGCCTCCCTGGATAGTGATTTGTAAGTTCAGCGTGTGATCGGCCTTGTATGGTTTCCAAGTAAGGTATCCGCAACTCTATCGTGGGAGAAGAGCCAGTACAGTAAATCTTCTTCTCGTTAAATGGAGACCAGTCAAACTACAAATGGGCGTGGACAATGAAAAGCAGGACGAGGCTAAACTTTTGAAATAGAATATTGATGAATCTACAGTGATCGTAGCAACTGGCACAGAAAACAGATAAGAAAAAAGAAACCACGTAGTCAGACTGGCATTAAGAAAAGCACTCTTGTATATTCACAAATGCTACACCACCCCAGGGGCCAGATTCTTGGGTTCCGCAATGCAAGAGGCCCAATCTTGTACCCACCCTAGTACAACTGAAGTGATGCTGCCCAAGTCCATTATATACTACGTCACTTTCAACGTTAAGTCTCGACCTGTTTCTGTCATTGGCATTCCATTTACGCATCAGTCACTGAGATGGGACGCGTGTCTTGATATATGCGGAACATCTGCGGAAAACTGATTTGCTCGCGTGGCGAGTCACAGTTCCGTTGGAGTCCTCACTCTGGTAGTATCTTCAACCCCTGCAAAAGTCTCTTCCTAATGTCGAGAAGGAATGTCGGCCCCGCATGTCCGGCGTATGCTCAAGACCGACCATCAAACGAGGGTTGGGTGGAAGGGTATGGGCTAATTGCCATATTCAGCTTCAAACTCCAAAGGCCGCGTGAACGCCCATGTCGAGATGCCCAAGAACAAATGATGAGGGGAATTGGCGGAGGTTATGGTGGAAGTTTTGGCGGAAGTTTTTAGGTAAAAGGATTTATGCGCCTGCGTCATTATGCTTACCGCATTAGGCAAAAAGGGTCATCCACGGAGCAATTATGATTGCATCTCCGAACGTTAAGGTGCACGTGGCAAAGATACTAGTCTACTTATACTTTATGCACTCACTGTACTGGTTACAACTGAGTGTCCCTTGCTGTTGGTATGAGAGTTCGATTGTGCCATGACCTGAGCTGGAAACCGCTATCGGGCCTCCAAGTAAATCTTAGAAAGGTTTAAATGGAATGCAGTTAGTAGAGAGGCTGGGTTGGAGGGCGTCGATGGAGACGTGCGGTCCAAATCGATCCATGAAGATCTAACGATCAAATCGCTTGAATAGCAGTAAAGCTTAAAAATGAAGCTTTACTTATGTTTTAATAAGAACGCTTAGGTTATTGCTTTGACTGTCTGTCATCATTTATTTCTCTATCAACTTCCGACTATGTTCAAGTTTTTCGACCTCACTATATACCCAAAGATATTTCAAGGCAAGCTAGTAGGAGAAATATAGTTATTGACGTAAGAAAACCATTATATGGCTTCTACTCTATATTGATTACAAAAAAAGCTACCAGTAATCATGCGTTCTAATACTTGAACTCCTGGCCCACAAGCTTTTCGCTCAGCGTCCAGAGCATATCAGCCGAAACATTGCTCTGTACCCATGGCCACACTTCCTCCGCGTAAGGGTCAGCAAGTCGAGAATGGTTCAGGTATGCGCCGTTGTGCTTTGCAATGCCCTGATCGAATGCCGCAAATACGTGGGTGGCGGCCCCTTGATCCAGATCCTTATAAAAGGTAGGCTTGAACATCCACGAGGTGCCGACTCGAGCATCAGCAGCCTGGTAGTCCTTCACAAAAGTCTCCATATCATGTGCCTCGTGGGCAGCGAGGTTTGTCCCAACGGACCCGGGACACACACTAAACGAGAGAAGCCCCTTCGAGCCGAGCTTTTCGGCGAGGGCGAGAGCTGTCAGTGCGTTTGCGGACTTGGATTGTCCGTACGCAGACCACTTGTCATATAGCTCTCCCTTGCTGAAGTTGTAGTCACCCCATCGGATGTGGCCTTGCCGATGTGCCATGCTGATGACGATGACAATGCGAGGTTGCCCAGAGGATAGGATCTTGTCCAAGATCAAGTTAGTAAAGAGGAAATAGCCAAGATAGTTAGTTTGCAGTTAACTTTCAAAACCATCCTCGGTCAAGCGGTATGGAGCGGCCATGATTCCGGCGTTGTTGACGAGGACATCGATGGATGAAATATCCGACCATGAATTGACCGTCTCGGCCGCTTCCCGTACCTTGGTGAGCGAGGTCAAATCCAAGGCGAGAGACTTGATTGCTATGCTAGGATGCTCCTTTGCAAGTAAATCAACGAGCGACTGGAACTTGTTTGGGGAACGACCAGCGAGGATGAAGGCCGCAGGTTTGCCCTTGGCCACCTCCTTCACAAAGCTTTCACCCAAGCCTCCAGGGGAAACACCAGTAACAAGTATGGTCCTGCCATGGATTTGAGTGGAATAGTCTAGCCTGTTTGAGGATGACGGGAATTGGGCGGAACATTGAACAGAAAACGGGACGGAACTTTGGTGGAAGACTCGGCGGAACATTTGATGCCACTTTTCCCACGGCGACCAAGCCAGTCACATGCGTGCCGTGGAGTCTCACACTATTGGTCTCCAGGCAACGCACATCAGTTGGTCCGATGCTGATTCATGTATTCCCATTCGGCATAACAAGAGGTGCCGAACGAAGAAACTTCCAAGTAACTTCCGGAGTTAAGTATATTTACCATGTCCGAAGGTATATCCTTCCTGAACTCGCTGTTTATTTAGTGGTGAATCTTGACCTAGCCCTTAGCCCATCTTACTAGCCACAGTTGACAATCAATTACAAGCACTCTCCTGACTCCCTGTGCGCGCCTCACCTACTAACTCAACGTTACTGGCTGCTCTTGTTGTGTAGCAATAGCAACGGTAATAAAGATACGCTATCATTCTATTAGCTCGGAGATAACACGGCTTTTATTATGAGAGGATTTGGTCAAAACGCTACCTACGTAAGGCTAGAAACCTGAGATAAAGATACTGCCTTGACTCTCTCTGTCTACTGTCCCGCACGCGAAAGGCCTAGACTACCCCATGGGGACTACTACACCCACAAGTTTCTTAGATGCTCTCGACCCCTCATCTATCGGGGTCGGTATTACTTACTAATTTACAGTACAGGGACTGGTGGGATGGGGTCCAGACCATTAGTTAGCTGATTCGCAATGAGGCAAGTTTCCGCGAATGGCATGCGATCCCGATATCCCCTTCAATGATAAGAGGCATGTAAAGCATGGCACCCTTTAATGAGCACACAGACGAGGATCCGACGAGCCTTGGACACCTTTCTCATCAATCTCAACGCTGGAATCAGATTATTCCTGCCAACCAAAACAAGCCGCTCCCTTCTCCCACCCTCTTCTCACATCACTCACCATGAGGTCAAAACGGGTCATATCCATCGTCTGCTGTCACGCTGAAGGCGAAGTAGGCGATGTGGTCATTGGGGGTGTCATCGACGTCCCCGCAAAGACGATGCATGACAAGCTGGTCCGCTACATGGCCGAGAAGGACGACCTGCGCCAGCTGCTTCTCCAAGAGCCACGAGGACGTCTGGAAATGAGCGTAAATCTGGTCGTGCCGCCATGTCGCCCCGATGCCGACGCCGGCTTTCTCATCATGGCCCCCGGTGACTGGGTGCCCATGTCTGGCTCCAACTGTGTGTGTACGACGACGGTTCTTCTCGAGACAGGCATTGTGCCGATGAAGGAGCCTGTCACGGAAGTCAGACTTGACACCGCTGCAGGCTTGGTTGTGGCAACTGCGGAGTGTCAGAATGGCAAATGCAAGTCCGTGTCTTTTGACAATGTCCCTGCCTTTGTTTACGCCCTCGACAAAGAGATCAATGTTCCTGGGCTTGGAAAAATCGTCGTGGACATTGCATATGGGGGTCAATGGTATGTCCTCGTGCAAGCAGACGCACTGGGTGTTATGGTAGAAACTGTCAACGCGGATCGCCTCATCGACCTCGGTAAACGGCTGAAGAGCGCTATTCTAGCTGAATGCATGCCCACACATCCAGAGAACCCGGCCATCTGTGGCATCAACAACGTCATCATCACGGAGCCGCTGGTCGATGGGCCCGAGGGGAAGACAGTCAAGCATACCGTCATTGTCACGCCAGGAAGGCTAGATAGAAGCCCGTGCGGTACAGGCAGCTCTTCTCGCCTCGCCATTTTCCATGCTAGGGGGCTTGTCAAGGTTGGTGAGCCGGTCAAGTTTAGGAGCATTATCAACACTCAGTTCATTGGTCACGTCAGAGGCACGGCCAAGGTTGGGGAGCTGGAAGCAGTGCTACCGACAATCAAGGGAAGGGCTTGGATCACTGGGGAAAAGAATGTGCATCTTGATCCCGAAGATCCATTCCCGACTGGGTTTTTACTCTAAGTAATAGATAGAAAAAGAAACTATTTTGGCCATGATTAATGTCTCTGCTAGGCACAATAACTGTGAACCTATGGTCAACGCGATGGCAGGGTTAAACAGTGGTGGAAAACACCATGCACTAGATATTGTCAAGTCCCTATATTATCGGTCATAGAAGAAACCTTATCAAATAACATTCAATTATTGATCTATATCACCAACCTCAGCCTTGTCTTGAAATGTGTTTGGGAAAAAGCAAATGCTTCTCTAACCAAGCGTGACGAACTCAAGGCTAACGTAAATGAATGACCACCTCTGAAGGGACGACGAGGGCCAAGAATGAAAGTTCGTATGATTGAGTGAAAATAAAAAGTCAATCCTAATACACAGGCATTTTACAACTTTGCTCGAGCCTTGGTCACCTTTTCAACCAACTCAACCACTCCTTCGGCACAGCCAAAAGATCCCATATAGCCCCAGCCTGAGTGTCCGTAGTTATGAATAATCCACGTCTCGTCATCCAACTTCTCCTCCTCAAGCCTGAGGCCATCCTTCCTCCAGGGACGGAAACCAACACCATGTCGGACAACACTCAACCCCGAAACACCCTTGCCATCAGCAATCTCCGGACAGAGAGTGACGATTCGCTCCATGATCCGGTTCGCCGTGTTAGGGTCGGGTTGAGAGTCCCAGTTGCCAATCTGATATGTGCCTCCGATGACGGTGCCACCACCAGCTGCTCTCTGCATGGCGTAAATCTCCTCACCACTGCCATCGAGGGTGCTTGAGCACATGAAGAGAGGAAAGTTCTTGGGAGTCTCGTTTCTCACAACCACGATCTGACCGCGAGAGGGAGCCACTGTTGTATCCTCAACGCCGCCAAGCTTCAGGGAGCCGAGACCAGTGGCATTGACAATGATATTGGCAGTTTGACCTGTGTGACTCAGGTACTTGGCTTCTTTAATGTGAGAGACGATACCACGTTTTACCACAACACCGTGCTTGAGGCATTGTCCGAGGATCCACGGGAGAAAGATTGCTGTGTTCATGCAGATACCCTGATACTGAAATCCCGAGTCGTATCCAGGAGCTACCTCAGATGGGTGGTTTTCGCGGAAATTGTTGAAGATGTCCTTAAACCATGGGTTATCCTGGTAGAAGTGGGATGAAAAGCCCGACGCGTCGGACTCCATATCCTTGTTTCGACGGATGACATGAGTCGCTATAAATGCAGTGTAAGTCATGCTAACCAGAGCAGAGGCAGAGAGGCAAGAAACGCACTCTGAAAGTGAATCCCTGCTTCAGGGGTTTCTTCAGTCAACTTCTTGAGGGCGACCCAAGTTCTTCGTTCCCAGCGGCTTCCCTCCTTGGGAGCCAATCTGTAGAGCTGTCAGAGCAGACACAACTTGACAACCACAACCTCTGTTACTCACGGAATGACGTTGGCGCCCGCCCAAGGCGAGGCATATTCAGCGTCATAGTCACCAGGCATATGTTTAGCGATGACGGTAACATGATCGCCTTTTTCTTTGGCGAGCAACAAAGCCGATGTGAGACCAATCACACCGGCACTGATAATGTGAGCCGAGATACCTCTAGTTTCCAGTGGTCAAGTTACTTACCCGAGAACGACGACGGTATTGGTCATTCTGAATGTACTAATGGAGAAGAAATCTGAAGACAGTATGCGTATCCAAGTCTACCAGTCGAGCTACTGCAAGGAACCAGACAGACTTAAATGTTGGCTATTCACCTAGTGGGTTATGACAACTCACAACCGCTGATTAGCCACACCGCAATTGCATGCTCATTCGAGAAGGACTGAGCGAAGCAGCTGACGACTCTCGGAGCCCGCCTAGTTCGTCTGTTGCTTTTTGTGGCCCACGATGGCTTATACTAAACCGAGGTGTGCCTATTTTGATCAGGTGTGGTCCACTTGGCGATTGAGAACCAAACTTATCTTGAGCATTTGTCGTTATCAGCGCGGTAGCTTTCCTAGTTAACTTGAAGGTTGTGGTCACGCGGGGCATATCACTACTACCATCGGATCCCCAGCCGATGTTGAGAGATCGGCTCGACCGGCCGTTGATTGCCGAAGTGGCAAGCCTTTCCGTTTGAACGCGGAAAGGTGCCTGTTTTGAGGAGGGAAGTTTATCTCTAAAAACAGTCTAGTACAGTTCAGTCTTGGCGTGGGGTAAACGGGATAGAGAGTTCATGAATTAGAGAGATGGGACAAAAATGACCTGAGCACTACTGAGATTGGAATATTAATATGCAGAGATCAAAAAGGAAACAAAAGGCAAAAAACATACAACAGCGGGGATTCGCTGGTCGTCACCGACCCAACTACTAATCCGCCCCTCACTGGCTTATCTATGGGAGAGCGGACGGGACCCCGAGTTCTCCAGTGGGTATGGTCGTATGTGCTAGATTGTGGTGGAGTTGAGGCCTATAGTAGACAGGAGTTCAGCTTCCATCCCTCTTTGGCACTTTAACCAATATCATTATATA
>JABCKD010000343.1:0-21841 GCA_013186415.1 Fusarium sp. NRRL 66088
GTCTGAGTACCTGAGGTAACCCGCACATCATGGTTTGGGTCACGTGACTGTTTAATGAGCATTAGTAGAACTTCAGGTGTGGGAACGGAAGCCTACCTACCCCTTGAGCCATGGCCTGCCATATGTTTCTAGATGGGATTAGTAATGAAAACAAATGAGACAGACATAGGGTAGTCAAGACAGGTAAATAGACGTACTTGGCTTCGTATGTACTTTCAGACTTGGTGGTGGAAGAAGATGGCGTGTCCACCCTCACAGTTTCTAGTTGCTCATGATCCGAACCGTAACTACCTTCAGGGGACTCTTGCTCTCCAGAATCTGGGTCCTTGTGAAGCGGCTCGAACTTGACCTTGTTCCGGCGGAGAAGGTCCTCGTACTTCCGGAGCCTGTCCAGCAGCTCCCTCTCAGGAAACCTCCTCCTCCGGGGGCGGGTCTGTGTGGCCGGGACGCACTGGACCTGATGCCTGACACAGTTTGCACAGGGGAACCGGCGGTCGCACTTGACCTTGCGCTGCTGGCAGAGGATGCAGGCCAGGATTCGTTGAGGCTTTGGCCGGGGGTGGCTGGGATCCGGGGCGGGCGCTGTCGTTGACATTGCGACGGCTGGTACTCTTGGAGGTAAAACAACGTGGCTCGGGAGTGTATCCACGTCTTTAGAGAATGACAGGTAGCGTACACGTGGAGAGTGACAGCTCGGGTAATTTAGATGTTTCACCCAGCTCCCCGTTTATGTCTTGGCGAAGCTGGACTGACTGGGGGAAATGGTTGTCTCGGGTGTTTCCAATGTCCGGCTGAGGCCCCACTTCTTCGCCGACGATGCCCGAGCGGATTTTACCATGGCCCGACTAACAATTTCGGGATCGCATCGTATTGCTGTCAAGGTAAGATTATTAAATCTCGGAAGGGAATGGGTGACTGAACCAACTGTTTCTACCTTTTTCGCTGTATTATTCAAGTATTTTTCTTCTTAACAGGTAGCTAACCCTACCTCACCTTGTGCGCCACCAAACCGAGTTGGACGGACAGTTATTTACCGTCTCGACCCAGCAAACTGGCAAAACTTGGTGGGTCTGTCGACCCTGGTCTTGACTCCTTGATTGGCCTTTGGACCTACTACTGTACGGCTGAACCCCCCTGCCACGAGGTAAGGTCTCAGCAAGAGCCTCTACTGCGGGGTAGCGAATCAGAAGGATAGAGAGGACCCACCAGCTTTGCCAGTTTGTTGAGTCGATACGGTATTTAACATTCTTTAACGTCCAGGGTAAGTGTCATTGAAGCTCCCTAATTGGGTGGGTTGATGGACGTAAAAGTAATGTTTTCTATTTCCTTCTTCTCTATTTCTTGTGAGGAATGAAAGAAGATCAAGATACACTGGGATCATTCTAAATGTCAAGGGTAGTCTCAGCCTTGCTGATGGTGTGGTGGTTCCAGAAGCTTTCCTGACCAGACCCATGTTGCCTCCTGCAGGGATGTTTTGTTTGTCCAACTGGAACACAACCGTAAAACGTCGGTACACACGGACGGGCGAGTGAAGAAGCTGAGGCACAGACCATAGGCGGTCGTTCGTGCTAAAGATCTGACCTGTTGTTGACTGAGCAGAGGAGCTCACAACACCTCTACCCTGACGTATGTGTTTATTGAGATTTTGCGGTAGTAAATGTGAATGCATCTCGATAACAATATCCTTTCTAACCGGAAGTTGGGGATATTGGAGCCATGGATGTCTTCACCATCTTAACCATGAGTTGGCCGAGCCGTGGCCATTTATGTGGCTGCTGCGCGACACAGTTAGACTTAGGCAAACAAGCATCTCCATGACCCCAGCCTGCCAGCCCATTTTCAGGGGTCAGTACCTGCCACTCTCCCAGTTCCGGGAGTTGCTGGATTGTCTTCAACGCCACTGTCACCTAGTAGGACATGATTTTGTTCCGGGGCCGTTCGAGCTGACAAGACCACTCAAAAAGACCATGGAACAAGATTAACAGGGGGCCGTGATCGGCACTGTCTCTCCCGTCCCGCGACGGAAATGAGAGGCGTGGTTCACCAGAGAGTCCCAGAATGATTGCTTTTGTTGTATTCATCTGAAACGCTAATACAGTACGGGGTACCGTATTGACTTGGCAAAAGAAAAGACCCTGTTTACGACAACTTGAACCCACTGCGAGCAGCGAGCAGTCAGCCTCTTCTGCGGGATAACGAATCATGAGAATGAAATTAGAAGCTAGCTAGGGGCGAGATACCCACCAAACTTTGCCAGTTTGCTGGGTCGAGACGGGAATGAGTGAATGTGCCTTGCCCATGTTCACCAATCAAGCTAAACCCTCCAAACAAACACACCCCAGTCCGGCCGGCATGCCCGAAAAATGGAGAAATGCAGCACAGGAAATAAATACTCAAAGACAACAAATCTTATGCAGGCGAAATACCTTAGCGAACAATCGAGCGAATCTCCATATGCCACGAGTCCATGGCCTTGAGGTTCTTCTCGCTGATTGTCCCATTCTCAAATTCCCTCTTCAGATCTTGCAACTCCTTCTCAAGGCGATTCAAGTTGTAGTCAAGAAACATGTCCCAAGCTAGGGGCTTCAGGAGTTTCATGGCGCCCAAAAATGCGCCCTGCCTCAAGAGATGGGCAACAGACCCCTGGGAAGCCACAGTCGATAAAGCGGAGCATCCGACTGTCCTACCTGGTGTGAGTCGGACCCAACAGTCTATTGATAGAGCATGCGGACTTACCATAGGGCCCAAGGGAGCGAGGGCGGCGGCCTTGTGGGTTTGGGGAGAATCTTGGCAATATCCAGAAAGTCGAGCATGTGGCTAATATCGCTGACGGCTATGTCCGTGTTGATCTTGAGCATCATTCTGTCTGGCTTGACATCGGGGTCTCTGGCCGCTGGTGGGGTTCGGAACCACCTGAATCCGAAGCTGAGGAACTGAGTCAATCTGTTGCTCCGAGATGCGTTGGTTATTGCGGAGCCGGAGGACGAGGCTTCCTGGATTGCTTGAGAGATGGCCAGATGCCTCGCCAGGCGTCTTCGTACAGACAGGGAACGGCCAAAGAAGTGGTTCCACAGACGACCGCGGTCGATGAAGATGGGTTCTTCGCTGGCTTCGGTGGCAAGCCTCCCGAAGTTGTCGATCTGTCGGCTAACCTCCTCCGTGACGTCAAGTTCTTGACCAGGCTGGGGGGTGAGATCCTGTTCCATCTTGATTCTGATCTGGCAAAGAAGGCCTTTGGGTGGTGAAAGAAGAGGATGGGCGATTTGAGCGAGAATGCTGAAGAGGGGGAGACCAAAGACCCTGAATGCGAGCCCTCACTCAACGTTTTCTTTGTTCCCCCATCCGACGAACGGGCGGCCGCGCACGCTCAGCCACCACGGCGATTTATTGAATAATGTGCACGGGCCTTTTCTGATTAGAAGTCTCGGCCAATGATTTTGGGCTGGTGTCAACTGTCAGCCTATGGTTTGTTACATCCCCTGTTCGAACAGAAACATGACCTACCTGGCGCTGTGGCAGCGACATCTCTATCACCATGGGCTCAAGACGAACACGCCCAGTTGTGGCTGTCAGATTCAGGACTGAAGAACAAAGACTTCTGGCTGTCATGTTTTGGCCAGTTTCATCAGTTGGAAGTCCATGATGCGGATCCAGGGGCGACATGCCCGCCTCCTGGTCTGGCCAGCTCCATGGACGGTTGAGCCCAGTGGTATTAAATCTCCAGCAATCCCGACGCTCCTTGACTTTTATTTCTCCATGGTCTGAAAACCTCATCGCTAGTCACCTTGTTTTGTCAACTGTCCGGCATGGCCCACATGAACGTCGTCAAGATGCCTTATCTGCCGACCATGCGTCTTCAGGTGTGGCATCGCAGCGATCTCGCACCCACCCAGGAGGACAATCGAGATCTAGCCGTCTTCCTGGGATCATTTGACACCGGGTCATGGAACCCTCAGCCGGCTGAGGTGTCTACTGTGCCCTTCTGGAGTCATAGCCTTGTGCCTATCGAGGTGAGTAGTGGACATATGGGACCGTACACGTGCCCCATATTCCTCTTGCCAACTGCCTTCATTTGAAGCTAATCTCTTACGCTTTGACATCGTCTAGGTCGACATCAAGTACCGACCGACCTCCTATTACAACCTTCCCGAAGCCTCTGTAGAGCTGTGTCGCTTTTTCAGAGATACCGTCCAAGCACACGTAGGCGAATTCTTCAACGGCAGACACACCACGGCCCTCCTTGCCAACATGTACCCGGTTGGCGATGACGTTACGGAGAACGTGAAAGCGATGCTTCTCCGTGCGAAGTTGCTGCAGCCTTTGGTTATCCAAAGTCGCACATACGCCGAGACATGTCGCATCTCAAACCGCAGTATGCTGAAAGAAGGGTGAGAAATACGAGTCCCTTTCCCTTTCTCTTCGTTCAACAGCTAAGACGCCCCCAGAGTCATCCTCGCTGCCGAAATATCCGCCCATGCCCTTGAGCTCCAGGGTGTCTCGACCACCGCCGATTCGAATGCTATCAAGGATAAAGTCTTGAGCATAGCATCCCTTCTGCAGGCAAGATCTCGACTTGGTCATCATCCATGGTTGTTCTAACATTGTGCTCCTAGGGAAACCAGGAAACTCCACCGCCAAAGGGATTGGTAGAGGCTTGGAGCAAATCTTTGATATCATTCAGGGAGGTCCATCTGTTTTCGAAGAAGGTCCAGATTTGCATCGACAGATTGAATGGTCCAGAGGGTAAGCTTACCCCCAACTCGCAGTGCTCCAGATCACAGCTAACGATCGACCAACCCAGGTGTCAACACCCCCGACCTTTACGATGGCCTAGCTTCGATTCGAGGGGCGATTCTACAGTTTTCGGCATACCAGAAATCCTCCCACTCAATCATCCGACAACTCCAGGAGCACCACGAGAACCAGAATCTGGCTGCCGCCAAGAGCGTGGCGGTGGGCCTCGGGTCTACTGCTTTTGGTTCTCTGGCGCCCTCAATGGCCGGCTTTGACTCTTCTTATGTTTCTATGGGTGTTGCATTCTTGATCGGGTGCCTCGCCGCTGGAACAGGTCCTATACAACTCTGGAAATGCTTTAGAAACGGGAAGGAAGTCGTGAAGTGTATGCCCCTTTCTCCGTCGTTATGAATACTCCAGGTATGCTGACTCTTTTTCTTTTCTTTTCTATAGTCAGTGACGCCTTGGAGGATCTCCAGACTGACTTGCGGAAGGCCCAGTTTGCATTTGGGATCTTGTTTTGCAACCACACTCTCCAAATGCCATTTTCTTGGCTGGCGGATGCGCGGGGGGATGAGGTACTCGAGGGTCTTGGGATCGATATTTCGAAGCTCAAGAACGAACAGTATTCTGAGAAGTTTGCCTTGGAAACTCTGCAAAGTCTCAGGAAGTCCTACAGCAGTTTTGAGAAGCTCAGGGACAGTATCGGCCAGCACGCCGGCTTGAAGGAGTGCACGGAGGCTACAATACCTTCAAGCACCCCTGACGGAAATGGGGACCCCATGGATCTCCAAGAGGATTGAGGATGAGTGTCAAGGTTGGAGGCGGCATTGACAACGACTGGGTTTCCTAGAGCTGGCCTCTTGGAATGGCATCTCATAGAACATGTCTCTCTTTAAGCGGGTTTCATAGCGTGTTTTTTTATAGAAGCTTCTCCTTAGATTATCAGCATGAACACTTGGTCAACGTCGTGGAATTTTCTCTTTGCCTGGACATCCTGGGAAAATTGATTGCAGGTCATCAAGGGCCTGGCCATCCTAACAATTGAGGGTTTGAAGGAAGAAAGGAGGCAGATCCAACAATATCACATTGGAATATACGTAAGACGACGCGTGATTAGCGGAGGAGGCTGGATTGGCACTCTGGGCCCTCGGTTCACTGCCAGTCATGATAGAGTAGTCATGGTTCAATCCACACATTGTTGGCTATCTAAGAGAGCAAATTAGAGCTCCCATTAAACCACAAAAAGAGATCGCCGAGGTAATCGCGAAGCAAAGCACGTAATCCAAAAACAAACAAATCAAACCGTTCGTTTCCCAATCTCTACCAAGGCCCATCATAACTGAGCGGGCCATCATGTGCCATGAGTTAAGATTTTTCCCCTGCTTCTTGCTAAGGTTTCCCTCCTCTATAACGCGTCTGAGAGCCTTTATCTGTTGGTGAAGACAGGCGACGTTACACCTGTCAAGCCCGCGGCCAATAGGCTTGACCGAGAGCATAGCGGTAAAGACTCCAGAGAATGTCCCTGCGATCTCCGCGACAGGCTTGAAAGGGATTATCGTCCCTAAGGCGAAAAGTGTGAGTGTGCTAGCGATAGGTTAGCTACGCCGGCTGGTAAACGAGACAACCAGACTCACCATATAAACCCAACAACCAGAAAGTCGAGGGTTTGGAGAGCTTCTCTATGCCATTGAGAGCTTTGTTCATCTCGTCGAGGTGGTAGACGGCGTTGATTGCACAAGTCTTCATCATTTTTCTTTCGTGGTCAATCCAAGCGTCTAGGAACGATCTTGAGCAAGAATGGCCGTCCAAAACCTGAGCTGCGAGGGACCGGTCTTCAAAGGTAGATGGAGGGTTGCAGGTAAAGGAATCGACCTTTTTGAGGTTTTCCATGTGCTCCAGATAGCGTTGGATGCATGTATTTGCCCCTTTTGCATTATCAAAGAAAAATGCCCAAAGGTAGAGCTCGGATAAGCTCATACTCTGGATTGACAATAGTCTCCCATCGAAGCGTCTGTCTCGTCGACACCTGGCCCGGGCTTCGTCTCCCTGACGCTCAGGCGGGTAGGTGGTGTTTTTTCCCATCTTGCTGATGATGCGGTAGCTTTAGCTGTTTCTTGGTTCGAAGTAGGATGAAGTAAAAGATGATTTCCCAGGTGAAAGACGGAGGGGGAGAGCTAATATATCTGATTTTCTGGCGACCGGCTCATGTTTCTTTGTCCTCTTGCGATCAACCGAACGACCACACGGACACAGCTAGGACCTCAATTCATTGAATACATGCCGTTTGTACTGCGGGCCCTGTCCAATAATTGTAAGTAATATAACGGTCTGATCCCGGCGTGTTTCTATTTCAGTCTTTACCCCTTCTTACCCGTTGACTGATAAAGCTCAGTGGAGGTGGTCAGTGGGAACTCTAAAGTGTCACTCTCTTTGTTGCTCCGTCCTGGGTGGTCTGAAGTTGATCGCGGTAGACCAGGGAGTGTGATGGAGCACTCGGCGACCACGCTCCAGGCTAGCCCGTTTCATAACCCTCCTAGATGGCTATGGCCGTAACGGACGAATTCTTGGCTTTATTTTGGCATGTGAAACTTCTTTCCAACAAAGGTCAAGGTTGTATTGACAACTTGTCTGGGGGCCTGGCTGCGAGTCTCTGACAAAGCGAGCATCCCGGTCAGTTGGACCGCCTGCACTAGATTAACTCAATGGGTTTCTTAGAATAGTTCACTGTGTTAGCATTGGAATATGATACTATGATGTGTTGGAAATGTGTTCTTTGTCATAGTTGGAGCCGAAATAGCGGAGTTAGAAGATCTTTCTTTGTTATAGTTGCAGCACGTGATAACTGAGGCTGAAGATTGTTTCTTACAATAGATTTCCTTTCATTTCCTATTCTCATAGAACTAATCTCATATTCATGCCCTTGGACACCTCCTCAATCAAAGTCATAGAACTTCCACTCAGGCTTAAAGTCCCGCGACAGCTCATCGCCAGTGATCAAAGCCTTGACCATCTCGATAGGCAGCATTCCTGCCTTCAAGATGGCATCGTGATACTCCTTCTCCGAGACCTCCTTGGTGTCCACCACCATCTCCCTCAGCTTCCACAGCTGGAGAGCACCAAGCATGTACCCAGCCTGGTAGAGTGGCGAGTAGCTTCCCTCGACTGACCGTCTCACCTCGCCTTCGGCATTGCTCCTCTCGTGGGCAATCCTATCAACCAAGAGGTCCACTGCTTCCTGTGCCGTCATCTCTCCGAGGTGGAACTTGAGCGAGAAGATGATGCGTAGGCATCGGTGCATACGCCACCAGAGAGCTCTGATTCTACCTTCTGGCGAGTGGTGGAAGTCGTCCCTGGCGTAGAAGAGCATCTCCCAGTATAGAGCCCAGCCCTCGACGAAGAAGGGCGTGTCAAAAATATATCGCCTGTGAGAGTTGTATCTGTCCGCCATGTACAGCTGAAGGCGATGTCCTGGGAACATCTCGTGGAACGCCGTTGCACGAGCAAAGTGCTTGTTGTTCCCCCGCATCACCATCAGTTTCAGGTCGTGTTCCATTGACACGACCGGGTACGACACTTGAATGGTAGGTCCGCCGAGGAAGAAGGGAGACACTTTTTGACGTTCGGCTTCGATCATGGACATGCGCCAGGTTGAGTTTGCCAGCGGGGGAACAGTGACAAGGTCGCGCTCAGTGACGAACAGGCTTCCCTCGACAACCAGTTCACGTACTAGCTCGGTCTGCTTGCCAGGGTCCATGTAGTCATTCTTGACATGGTCGAGAGCTTTCTTCCAGTCCTTTCCGTATCCCATAGCCTCGGACTGCTTGATCATCTCCTTCTTGCACCACTCAAACTCTTGGTTACCAATCTCGATGAGCTCCTCGGGCATGTAGGGGATCATTTCAGCCTCAAGCTCGACCTCTAAACCTTTTCGGCCTATAGGTTCTCCGATTATGGCGTCTTTTCCATCCTTTTGATTCATGCCGGCCAACTTCGTCTCCACAACTGTCAGGTATGCGCCCAGCGTAGAGTTTGCTGTTTGCCAGGGTGTTGTGACCCAAAAGTCGAAAAGGGGATCATAAGTCGAGTAAAAGGTGAACCATTCTGCAAAATGTTCAACAAGGCCTTTGATAGCCTTTGAAGCGAGATACCCGGTCGTCTCAGTCACGTTGAATTCACCACCCTCAACCTTTGTCTGGACCTCTGAGATGGACTTTGTAATATCATTGAGGGTCTTGGCAGTCTCTTTCGCTTTCATCGGCTCAACATCTTGACGGGCTTCAAGAAGTCCAACTAGATCGTCTGCAAAAGGTAAGAGAGGATAGAATTTTTCTTGCGAGACCTTTTGAAGATCCAAGTTGTTGAGTTGTCGCGTGTGAAAGGTCCGAAGCATGATGTAGTCCACCTTGCCCTCCTGATCAAGTCCGTCAAAGTCGATCTTGGTGAGAAGTTCCAGCTCATTTTCGTGATAGTTTTCTAGAGCCTCGTAACGTCGTGGGGCGATATCAATATTGTAGAATTCTCCCAATTCACCGAGATCTGCTTGGACACGGATGACGTGGTCGGCCATGGACATGTTGAGGGAGTCGCTGGTAAGAGCTATCCCCAGTGAAGCCCATGAGCCTACGGCAGGACCTCCTAGAGCTGCCAAAGACATTTGGTATAACCGATTAGGCGAAGATATGAAGAAGTCAAGTTTTTATCCGATAGAGTTGGTGCTGGGACAATTAGCTTCAGCCACAACCTTCGGGGCTGGCTTCAACTTATACTCACAGTCCGCCCAAGCGTGATACCGTAACCTTTCTCTATATCGGCACGGTAAACCGTGTTTTTGATCGGGACCGACGTCCGTAGATTCACGTCGGCTTGACACGCCGTATCTCTACAAAGTTGTGGCAGGGTTCCCCGCTCGCTGCTCTTCGGGAACTTTTGAAATCACCAGTCGCACATGGTCTTTCATATGCCCTTTTCGGTAGGTGACAGTAGGATTCACCCTTGTCAGGTCACTAGCCTTTTAGCTATCCTGTCCAGTAAGCTGTCAGGTCTTGGCGACTACGTCACAACATGGGGAAATGCAACGCGATAGACAAAGATACACTCAAGGCCCACCGTATATGCGAAGCTTCCCGCGGCTTCGTTATCTTATGTGGGACAGTCTTACCATTATCGTATCGTTTGGTGATCTCTGGGCACCACGCTTGGAATTATGGTTGGGATGAGGCGTTTGGGACATCGGTCGAGTCAACCGACGTGCACTCGCGGTCATCTTTTCGGTTTAGAATCTTGGCCCAAGACTATTGCTTGGCTTTAAGAACATGAAAATGGTCGGGAGTCTTAGGGTAAGATGGGTAAAGGGCACAAGAGTAGGCATCGTCATAGACTTGCAAGCCTTATTAAGTACTGAAAAGAAACTTGAAATTTACCGCCTCTGCAGCTACCATCTTTACCGCGCCACTGTATTTCTACCGAAGACCTTATCGAGCCATTTTCACCTCAGAAAATCCCAACAAAGCCCAAGGCTTATCAGTTACTTGAAGAGTGGAGAAAATGAGCTTGGCACGAGGGGTGATGCTCAAGGTTAAAGGGGCTGGGGGGTAGCCTGCACAATTCTTAGCTACCACGTGCGATAAACCCCGTACCGTATAGGAAGGTTCGGATAGTCTCTGGCTAATAGATTTGGGAGGTTCAAGGCAAGAGTCATGTTGGCATTGAGGAGCTTAACATAACTTTACGTCAGGGTTTCAATCAGATCAAGAAGGACGACACGAGAAGAAATTTTTTCATAATTTGACTCCCAGTATCCCTTATGTGACAATATTTAAAGTATCCCAATAGTCAATAGTGGACAAGAGAAGTAGAAACAGAAGAATGCTCAAGCCAGACGAGTCAGGCAAGGCCAAGAAATAAAGCCCCTCACTTTCACATGTTGCCACATCCCCCTAACTCTCCATAGCGTACCTATACCTAGATCTGGATTCCTTGTAGTCCGGCAAGACGGCGCTCAGTGTTAGCACGAGTATTGACAAAGTCTGGGTACGACATTGTAAGCTCCACGCTGCCCGAGAGGAGGTGGTCAACGCTTTCAACTCCTTGCATGAAGCTAGAAAGAAAGCAGTTAGAATTCAAACATTGGGAAGCATACAAGTAGGTAAATTTACCTGTGGTCTTGGTTTCCAACCTCATACTTCCAAGCCCCAAACCGTCCTCGAGAGAGAATGCTCTTTCCGTAAAGATAAGGCTGGACTTCTGCCAACGCATCATCTCTCTCAAGAGTAGGGGTAGGATATCCATGGCCGAAGCGTCGGATGTAGGTGCTCACAATCTCATCCTCGGGCTTTAACAGGTCTGTGTTGATGAGACCCTTGATGGTTTCTTCAAGCAGATTCTCCTGGTTGACAGGCTTATGTGAGGACTCGGAGACCTCGAGCATGATGGACCAGTAGGGGCCGGACGTAGGCTCGGATGAGGCAGGCACTTGTCCATCCGCCAGCTGCTTAGTTGGAAGTTTGACTTCTTCAGTGGGCTGGTTGAACGGGGAGTAGTTGGAGAAGATGGTGGCTCTGTAGAAAGGGCAGTTATCTTCAGGGAAGTACAGCTACACTGCGTTATTCCAGGTACTATCAAACAAATTTGAGCTTGAACGGAAATGTGAACAAGTGGCTTACCCAGCATTTATCACCAATACGCTCAGGGCGCTTTCCACGAACACCAATTCCAATGACGTTTGTGGAAGAGTAGTAGAGTGGCTTGGCCAACCGTTGAAGCTTCTCATCGCTCAGTGTCTCGGCAAGATGATCGATAGCCATGGTGGAAATGAGAGCCCCGTACTTGATAGTGGTTCCTAGATAGGATAATCAGTAAGAGGTTCTGGGTTATGAACAAGACATACCGTCTTTGAGATAGGCCGTCTTCGAGTCAGCATCCAGCCTGACTACAGCGCCATGGTTTCCAAATCGAGTCTTTTCCTTATCAAGGGTGTCGGCGACGGCCGTCCAGATACCGCCAGTGCCTCCCTTGGCCGGAAAACGAAAAGTCGCATTGGGGCCCCAACCACCGGCTACCTTGCCGAGGATGGCATTGGTGGTGAGTAGTTTGAGGTTTGGAGCGGCGACTCTCTCTCCAACCCATGTAGCGTTCATCTAGTAAGGGGAAACATGTCAGCACTCAGTGAAACATGGCCTTTAACAATAGACCATACCTTTGTCGTAGGAATAGCCCAGACTTTAAAGTTGTAAGGACGCATAAAGATCTCGTTCAAGCGCTCTCCAACGTTCCTAATGTTCCACTCATCAAAGTTGCGAGGTTTATCAGACGGAGCCCTCCCACGGGCTTCAAGAGCAGCATCGATCAGACTACCAAGACATCTGGCCTGCTCTTCCTTGGGAAGCACCGCGATGTTGTTCTGGAAGGGATATGGGACCCAGAGGCCCTGGAAGCGGACATAGGAGATGCGCTGGTGCTCGTACCAGTCTTCGGAGTTTGGCAGGGCCTCGTTGAGGCAATCATCAAAGTACCTGTAGTGGGAGAAGATGACGTGACCACCAACATCGAAAAGCTACCTCGTGAGCTTCAAACTGTCTTGGGGTTGTCAAGATACTCACAAAGCCTTCGGGGGTGATATCTGTAGAGGCAAGACCACCTGGGGTTTGGTTGGAGTCAACAATAAGCCAAGATGCACTGCTCTACGAAGCAATATTAGCCGACAACTCTACAGTTTCGTGTCTAGCACAGGTTCAAATACCAGATGCTGGAGGCGCTTGGCAGCACCAAGACCAGTTGGTCCGGCTCCAATAACCAAGATGTCAACTTTGCTTCATCCTTGTTAGTATAATCAAGTCACAAAAATTGAAATTCTCAGCATGATGGCTTACAATTCGTTCTGAGACATATTAAGGCGGGCTTGCTCGTATGAAGATTGGAAACACGAAGCCTACTTCTTGGGGAACTGGTCTTTAAATCATGAACCTATCACCCAATCTCATGATGGAGGGGCTTAATTCATTCAGAGATGCAACAACAGGTTAAGATTACAAGATTGCTCGTCATTCCAATCTTCCAATTACAACCAGCTGGAAATCGCTCACATTGCCTCAAATGGCAGGTCAATGTCGACATGACCCAACTGTTGGTAGATCGATAGGAACAGTTGGTGACATGTATACCCATTTTTGGAAGTCTGGTTTAGCGAGGTGTGTTCCTGTAATTTGCCAGTGTGGCTGAGCCTCTCGCCGTTGTTATATTTATCGCAACCTCATTTTAAACCCTCGGTTAGACGTTATACAGACACGAGAGACGCAATATCTCATCTGCTAACCTCATATTGTTTCAGCTGAGTACGGTGACTCGAGACTTGAGGTTTCAGACGTGATGTGTACAGCTAGCTTATCGCTTCTGCATCGCATGCATGTGTGAGTAGGTAATTTCCGTCACCGTTTCCTCAGGCAATCCTTCGAACTACCTATGTATAGTTCTTTAGGAAACGAAAATATTAAACGGATCGTGTTTCAAACTGTGGCGAAATTTTGTATGATTGATAGCTAGTTCGCGCGCCTTACAGTAATTAAGGCTTATCATAGGTATATTACATTCAGATCAAACATATTAAAGAGACTTGTCAGTTAAAGAGCCAGAAACTTCGGGCAACACACAATTTCTCAACTTGTTCCTCTCATGGCCGGATGGTCAAGGCCGCTCGATTGGAGTACGGTAGTTATGGAATGACTTTGTCCTTATCAAGATAATAATCGATCTGCTGTGTCGGTTATCCCGGCTTCAACTATAATAAAGAACACATTTAATCACAAGGCTCAGACATGTTCACTCCTATGCCACTTGGATCGATATCTTTAACGCTTTCATTATTTACCTTGTTCCATACATGCTAATGTACCACCTGAACTGCTTCTAGGTTAATATCCAATACACATACAATAATCTACCACTTGCCTCTGCAAGCCGTCGTGAGATTATTCTGGGCACCGCCGAGTTAAAGTCCCCAGGCGCCGAGTATTGAGCGAAGAAGAGACATAGATTTAGAGAGAATTGAGAGATAGGGTGTCTGAGACCAATGGCACTCTTAGGAGGCATCTTCTATTTTCTCGCTGCTATAGTGGCCTTGGCAGAGGGAGATGATAGCCAGGACTACGCCATCGGCATGGTACTAGCCCTTCAGGCTGAGCAGCTGTTAAACCTATGATTAAAACGGACCTTGGAATTCACTCGCGGTGTCAGCATGGCTTAGGGAGGCCGCAAGGCAGTTATCTCGCAGTTGAGTTAGCCTCGATATATAGAAAGGTAAATATAGAATACCATTCCGATAGAGCATACTTGCTAGCAAACGAGATATTCACGGCATCCGCAATATAAGCTTTGCACAGAAAGAGAGAGAGAGATCATAACCACAAAAACCGCTTATCACCGATAGAAAATAGTGAAAGACAGGTGACAGGTAAGTAATGAATTTAAATAGCCATTATCAAAGTGTCGTACTATTCGATGCACCCAATAGAATATTACAAACATGTCGCCATTTCCACCTCTAAACTAGCCCCAGACCGAAAAAGACATAAAATAGATTGCGGCTCCCCCCCTCAATGATCCCCTTACACCACCAACGCGGCAGCCATTCCAGCCACAGCCAAAGCAGCAAAGGCGCGAACCAGGGGTGGGGACCCGGCTGAGGCCGTCTCTGTGGGAATAGGGGTCTCTGTGGTGCTGGTGGTCTCACCGCTCGCCGTTTCCATCTCGGTTTGGGTGCTGGACTTGTCTGTTGCGCTGACGTCGTCGGCGACAGAAGAAGATTCGTTGGTCGAAGAAGTCTCACCGGTGGAAGAAGCTTCGTTGGTTGAGGAAGCCTCGCCGGTAGAAGTAGCCTTAGCCTTGGTGGATGCAACGGCCGTTGACGCGGAAGCAAGCTTCTCCAGTCCGCCGGTAATAGTAACGGCGTGGTACAAAAGAGTAAAGTCTTGTCCCTTCTCTCCCTTTGTCCGGGTAATAGTGTATTCCGTAGTGTCATCGAACCCAGACTGTTTCGAGACTGTGCACTTTTCAATAACAGACCGGCTCATGTCGCACACACTGGAGTACATAGTCCCGTCGACGGTCCCATGTACGTCGTACACACCCGTCTCGGCAGCGCTTGCTGGTAACGTCTCGCTGGCCCAAGGCCCGAATTCGACGAATGCTGTTTGATATTCGCACGCGGTATCGCTCGGCTTGCAGCCTCGGAGCATGTACTGTGTCCCCGTGGCTTCGGCTTCGAAAATTTCACCCTTGATGCTGACATTGTCGCCTGCGGGCCAGAGAAGAGATGTGATGGTTGTGGAAGGCATGTTGGGTAAGTAATTGTTGCAGAGAAGAGAAGAGTAAAGTAAGCAGCTGATGGATGATGAGAGTTGACTTTGGTGATCTAAGGGGGAGATAATAAAGTAATAATATGGAAGTGTTGGCTTTAACCAGCAGGGGTTTATTAGCACAGGTTTCAGGTTTACGGTTGTTTTTAACCCAGCCATTTCAATTGGATCGGTAATGCCGTCTGGTGCCACTTCTCTCGGACTTTGCCCCGCATTCATTACCCTAATCTCACTCCTACCAACATAGATCACCTGTGAGCACATTGATAGGCGACTTCTTATGCTTAAGAGTAGGTATAACACAGCACACAAGGGTAGATATCCCATATCGAGTGTTGATTAGGCAGCCTTCTCTATCAGATGATTGTCGCTCATCCATCTAGCTTTTCAAGAAATTCCCGTTCATCCTCTCCAAAAAAGACATCCCACAACGCCGAAAACTTGCTCGTAATTCATCACATTCCTCTTCAGTCCAGATCCGCCCAGTTCTAGTCCACTCAACTTTCTCATTTGTATGAGGCACAGCGTGCTTATATGTGAGAGTCTTGTAAGGATCTAACAGGAACCATTAGTTAAATCCTACGCGTTGAACTGGGAAGAGGAGACTCACATAGTCCTGGGGGTAGGTCAAGGCTTTCGTAGAATTTGGGATCGTCTTCCGTCATTCGCTTCTTAAACCAGCCTTCAAATTTCTCAAAGCCTTCCAAGGCTAGAGATGATACACGAACAGAGTAGAACCTTAGGAAGAAGTTGTTGTATCGCCATGCGAGTTGGACAACTGGGAGGCGGATAAGCCTTGCTCCTGGGTTGCATGTGTCCGCGACCTCGACAACTCCTGGTGGATTTTAGCGCTTCAGACTCAACGCAGAACTCGAAGGTCATTAAAGGGGGACTTGCCATCCAGGTCCATTTCTGGTGTTCCAAGGTCAAGTCTTTCTGTCGCCACTCGCATAAAGAGACCAGTCTTGACAAAATCCACCTTGTAGATGAGCAGTCGTGCCCTAGTGATAAATACTTAGCATGCACCTATAATGATTTGTGTTGTTTCAACTCACGCCACCATTGTGCCCTGCAACTCCCAATTATGCAAAGCCCCATTCTCCCTCAAAAACTTGTAACACTCCAAAGCAGCCTTCTTCGTCGACCTCGTAGCAACCCTGTTGCTTTCAGGACCCAAAGCCGGGAGGGCCTTTTCCCGAACACCCAGTGAGGCAAATCCAGAACAGTGTTTCCCCCTTCAATGGGGTTCCAGGGTGCTAATTTTCCGAGGCAGTTGCGTTGCACGTGGTCCTTGATCATTTGGAGAGCCGTCTTGTTGGACCAGTAGGCTGCAACGTGTAGAACAGTGCGTTGTGTTTTGGAACGGGTAAATATGGTGTCGTAGTCGGGATACTTCTGCAATAGCATCCCTGTAATCTGATGGCAAGGGAGATCGTACGAGTTTCGCGCTGCGATGTAGTTAACATCCTGCTCCTTGCTAAACGGCGTTGTCAAGATACTTACACCCAGAGAACCCTTGGACTGCTAAAGTGAGCAACGTTTTCCCCTCAGAATCGCAAACATATCCCGGTGCTGGGTCTAAATCCAGTAAATACCTCACATGCTCGATCGGGATGAGGCCATCAGCAACAGCGGCTGAAACCATGTACCCGACAAGGGTCATCCACTTTTCGCCATCCTCTTCCATCTTGTAATCATGTTGGAGACCATACTTGACGCGTAGAGACTCTGCAAGTTGTCTCTCATCATCATGGCCTTCTAGGAGAAGTTGGGCAAAGAGTGTGTGACCTGACTTGTCTTGACTCTCCAGAATCTCCCTGATGCAACTCAGGAAGCACAGCCGGGAAGTAATGTGCTGCTACCTGAAGAGAAATCGACCTCGTATATCTTTGAAAAGCAAGTTTGCACCGTGTCTGATCAGGCATCGCATAGGTTCAATGCTTCGTCGTTCAATGGCAATCTACAGAAACGTCCTTAACAAGCCTTCAAAAGGAGCATCAACCTTTATATCCGGGAAGACGTTTAACAGTGCCTCAATAAAGAATCCTTGGGCTTTATGGATCGACATTGCTAAGCAGGTGTCCATGGCTCGTTCATCCTCCGCTCGTCGCTCATCTACAATGTTTCGCATGTCTTCATCTGCGAGGAGCGAGATGGTGGCCGACGATAGCCAGAGAAGCGAGCCCATAGGCGCCGTGCCTTCCCCAACCGCAGTCGCCACCGAGCCGGCTATTGATCAAGAAATGGACGACCTCTCGCTTATTCCATCGTCAGTCACGCCATGTGGTCTTGAAATTCATGCTGAGGGTGCACTTTGGCCTGCAAATGATGAGATGGAATATATCTTGTGAACTCGACTCTAGTGAAGGGCTGAGCTGACAGAAAATGGCTTGCAGACTCTCAGGACCTATTCACAGGATGGAACCTCGTTGCTGTGGACTGGAAGATAAATGAGAAAATATAGATCAACCCAGGGCTTAACATCAAGAGCAGCGCCCGCCTCGATCTTACACACCTCTGCTTCCTCTATCAAGACCTGACCTGCCAAACCTTTCCCAGAAACCGCTACCACCTGGATGAATGGGGAGCCATATGTGGGTAGAGGTACTTCTTTCGCGGGCCCTCGACACCGTACTAGCACAACTTGGCTCGGTTTTTCTATCTATCCTTTATTACCATTGATCTATACGATATATTCTCCCTTAGTTTAAGAGTTATACTTACTCGTGAATTTTTGACTAGTATCCTTGTGAATTCATAAACCTCTTTTGGTAAGTCTTTAGACTGGTAAACCTCTAGGCGATCATGCGGGTGCCTGGCTGATAATCTAACCCCGCTAATAGGGTTCCAATCATACGATGTGGTCGCGACCTGAAGCTCGCGCCAGGCTTGGTCAAACCCCGGAATGTCGCGCAAACTCATCGAGAAGGTCAGGTCGGCGTCGCAGCCCCTCGTCGCAGGCATTGCGGGCTTGAGGCGGGTAGAAGCTTGGTGCGGAGTTGAGCTTTTTGATCGCAAGTGGAGTGAGCAAGCAAGCGGCTACGGTCCAATCAGATTGACGGGATCAGAGAGGTACTTTTTGGGTTTAAGCTTCTCGTGCCAATATTTCGTTCTCTCTTCACTTCTTTTACGGGCTCGTCGGATCTTGCCATCTACTATTTTAGCTGTCTCCTTAAGATCTAAGGTTAAATCGCCTCTGACTGAGTGATAGCTTTCTGGGGTTAACAATACAATAAACACCTCCTGGTTTGTTGAGTCTAGTCACGTGATAACTTGAAACGATGCAGATCTGGATGCCATCCTCCACAAGATGGAGCGCAAGATGAACCACTTTGATGGAATCGATGGGGCCAAGGTCCTTTCAGGCTGCCATTATTCCATCGCCCACTATTCCCCCGATGGTGAAGGTCAACGTCGTCGAGTCATGATCGAATGGATACCGTTCCCGCAAGGCGACTACGACGTCTACAAACTTGCCCCAACGAGAATGTCGCAGATATCATACTCCCTACAACAGATCGGAGAACTGTCTCATCTACAGGTCCTTCCTTCTCTTGGGTTTATTGAGTCTGGTAGTGCCAAGGTGTTTGCTTGAGGGAGAGGAGGGCGGCGTGCAGGCGGCGGATGGGGCTGGAGGGTTGAATAATTTCTACTGGGATGTTGGGATTAGCTTGATGAACAGTGAGAACTATGTAGGGCAAGCATAAGTTTGGGTAAGATGGATACACCTCTACCAGAGATGATGAATGGGAAAGTCTAGTTCTTCGAAGACTGTTAGTTTGGTCTTGAAGTCAATATGTGAGCGTTTAGAAAGAATAACAGAAGTCATGAGACGCAGTCAAACACATCCACACAACAAGTGACTGCTGCTATGCATCCACGGATCAAAACCGGGGCCGGTCTCCCCGAGTGTCCGACCCGCCGGATCAACAGTGGAGCGAATGGAGTCTAGGGCTGAACAAAATCAGCCTCAAGACCTGGATCGTGCACAAATACGAAGTACGAAAGGCTAGGCGTCAAAGATCTGATCGTGTACGTGTAGACAAGGTGGTTGGGGACAGGCTCTGAATGACCCCATGTTGCTGCACGTGGGACGGCTTTACCGACGTCTCGGCGAAGAAAAGTACGCCGACATGCATGATACTTCAAATGCTTAAAATAGTGCCAAGAGGCCAAGGAATCTCGCCGAGACTATTGAATGCAAGGTCCCTGTGCCCACTGCGATCTCTTGTTTTGATCTGATGTCACCACAAAACCATCAGGCCCGCCTTCCAGACCAAAAATGTTACGTTGAATCGCAGCAATCCTTCACATTTCTTTCCTCTGACCAACAGCTTCAAATCCTGACCTGATTTGCGGGGAGGATCTGCAAACCCCTGTCCAAGACGTTCTAGACGAGCATCCCTTGGCAGGGACATTTTTTTTTTTTCGTAAAGAAAGGCTTATTTCCCGCTGGGACCAGGCGGAAAGTGGAATGATCGTTGGACTATTATTGGCTCGCCCGTGTACAGTTACGAAGGTGACAGACTGGGTGGTTTTGACTTGTGGGAGGCTAAATTTAGATCGACAAAGGTCCCGAGGTGTTGGATCGACAAGATGCTTGACGAGAGCCTCGATTTGATCGAATAGAAAAGGCATGAGAGTCTCTGTTGCTTCAAGACTTCTTCTTTCTTCATCATCACACTCATCTCAAGCAACTTGATACATAATCTCTTTCCCCTCTACATCCGGTCTACATCATCCACTCGCTCTTCCACTCCATCAACAACCACACCTCGATCAACAACAAAACAACCACATCCACCACCACAAAAACAACAAAACTCCATCAACACTCTCAAACACCTCACAACAATCACCATGCATTTCACAAACCTCATCGCCGCCACCGCTGCCCTCGCATCCACCGCAACAGCAAGCTTCCTCCCTCCCGACGCCATGGAGATGCTCAAGCGAACAATGGTCCCCAACCACGTCTCAGCCAAGGTCATCGCTGTAAACGGCTTCGGCAAGGACCAGACCAAGGCAACCATCCTCGTACCCCTCGGTCGTCTCACACACGTCAGCCGGAGGCAAATCACCGAACTCCGAATCGAAGGTGTCGACCACGTCGCTGAAGCACCCAAGCCTGCCGACGACAACATTGTGTGTCAAAGATATCTGAACCAGTATGCCTCCAAGACAGGTAGTGAGCAGTTTACGAAAAAGGAGCCTGCTCATGTCTCTACAACCCCTGTCGACTTTGGTTGGATCCTGTGCTATGTCACCAACGATCAGTAAAGCCTCGGAATTTGATGACTAGTTTTTAGAGTTGGGAATAATTAGACCTGCTTTACACGTCTTTGAACGAGCCTTTAGAATATCGATAGATGCCTAATGAACAAGAAAGTAACTGCTTTTAAACACCTTCTATGTCTTCTTCAAAATCTTAAAGTTTCCCTGAATCGCAAATTTACCTCCGCAGAGCATGGCAGCGCTCAACACAAACAATGCACCACAAAGGATTATTGACGCTTGGTAAACATCCGGCCCCTCCCTCTTCAAGGTGCGTCGTGAATAATCGATCAGAGCCACAGCAGCAGGCTGAGCAAAGGTAGCTGGCAACACCATCATTAACCAGAACATGGCCAAGGCAGAACCAACATCTATGACCCCTACTGCCGAAGTAGCAACTGGCGCTATGACACAGAGAATGGTTCCACCGAACCCGCCTTGCATGATGGAGAAGATGGCGAGAACCGCAAACGATCTAGCGGGTAGCCAGATAACCAGACAGCTGAGTGCAGCCAGGATGTTGGCAGCGATGGCCATGTTGAGGCGTCCCGCCATATCAAGGGCCTGTCCAACGAGTGGTCGACCGAGTACCTGTCCCGCAGCGAGGATCGACTGCAGCGCAGCACCTTGTTGCTGTGATAGTCCCAGCCCGTCTGTCGCATACGATGCATTAGAGTAAAGGGCGATAAAGTAGCCCATCACTAGCACCGTTAGCAAAGCCCCATACGTCATATTCACAGATCTCGTACCGCCAAATGCACCCCAGGTCCAGACCCAAAAGAAATTCTTGTGCCAAAGCCAGTGGAGTTGAAGGGGTTCTGTCTTAGCCTCCACCTTTTTGCCCT
Organism: Fusarium sp. NRRL 66088; assembly: GCA_013186415.1. NCBI lineage: Eukaryota > Fungi > Ascomycota > Sordariomycetes > Hypocreales > Nectriaceae > Fusarium > Fusarium sp. NRRL 66088. The sequence continues at coordinate 21,206 of JABCKD010000343.1, forward strand.
TGTCTTTTAGAAACGCTATCGATGGCACCAACACAACAGCAGATATGCACCCATTAAGAAGGAGAGTATATCTCACCCCGATACTTTCTAGAGCTGCCCGTGTTGTGTTGGCAAAGATCAAGCCACCGAATCCTGAACCGCATGTTGCGATACCCTAGAGCTGAACGTGAGTCGATGAGTGTCACTGATTGGTTGGGCTACTTACCTGTGCCAGACTGAGGCGCTTGTCAAACCAAAGGGGCAAAACAGGCTGAGACGGTACCTGGGTCTTTACGAGTTGTTAGTTAATATTCGCTCGTATTCTGAAATGCTGGTGTACACACGAGACCGAGCCCTAATTAAATCAAGGTTAGTTCAACCCATGACTCAAACATTCGAGGTTTCAACTGACCCAAACCAAACAAAAGTCCCTGGAAAAACAGAAACGCTCCGAATTTTCTACTTATTCCAGCAAGACATTGACCCAGACAAACAGCCACAACGCCTGCGGCCATGGGCACGCGGATGCCAAATGTTTTGGTGAGGTAGTTGACGAATGGGGCGGCGAACCAAGCAAAGGCGACCGAGAGGCCACCGACGAATGCATAGCGTAGGTATGTAGCGCCTTCAAAGTAATCAGTGTGTCCAATAACCAAG
>JABCKD010000344.1:0-22173 GCA_013186415.1 Fusarium sp. NRRL 66088
CCCTCCTTCAATCTTTCTTCGCGCCCTTGACCGTGGCGCCGGGGCCAGGGGGTGCAGTGTGAGGACTCAATGCCGATCCTCTCTCAATCTTCATCAAAGCCGCTCTCTTGAGCCCTCTCTGTTCAGTTTTCGCTGGCTTACTCGACTGCCTCATAGGGATTCTGTTTTGTGAGCTTAGCCTCCCCTGGCTACTCCCATCTCCCTGTGTGGAAAACAAAACGAAACAAAAACCCGAGGCCAGTTTCATCGAGTCCGCCAAGAATCAGTTTGCCCAGCCTTGCACCCAGGCCGCTGCTCTTGATCTCTCACGAATCAACATCGGCGGAAGGCGTCTCGGCCCAAACTAACTTCTTCACCTCTTCCAAGCTGACGGGCCCCAGTGGGAAGTCTGGCTGTTCAAAAAGAAGGGGAAGAGCAGCAGCGCTCCTTCCCCCCTCCTCCCTGTATGTCGGCTGCCTTTTTTGCGAACCTATGTAAGTCGTCCGCACAAGGCTCGGCAACGCCTTGACAAGAACGGTTAGCGCGCACAGCCACAGCCACTCTTAGCTCCGCCGCCTGGCTTCCTTCAAGTTTTGTTTGACTGCTTCATTTCACTCCAGCTTCGAGCCGACCCCTCAAGAACCAGACGGCACACTCAAGACAGAGATGCAGGAGTACCTTGCCCGTGGATTCACAGGCTTCAGAAAACAGTCCCCGATCTACGGAGTGATCATCTGTGGCTGGTGTCTCTATCGCCCTCCGCCCATGTTTTCCATCCCTGCTAACCCAGAACACCCCTGCCCCATTCAGCTGGACGTAACCCATTTGAGATACGTACTCGAACTACCGGAAAGATGTCTGTGGGAGGGGCGTGGCCGCCCAAGTGACCCAAGTGACCCAAGGGCACGGAGTAGGCTTCGAGGCCTCGCGAAAGCTCTTTGGACTGGAAGGCCTGCGCATCATGCTTGAATCCATGCTTGATCCATGTCAAGATGCCTCGCTAGCGTCTTTACTTTCATCTCTCAGTATCGCCGCGTTTCGGTCTCAGAACATCTGCGGCTTCAACCCCAGCTCGGGTGTCGGATCATGACCTTAGCCTACCATCTTGAGTACGGAGTAGGGACCGTTGCTTGTTCGATAGCAGCTGGAGCCGCCCATCTGAGTCTTTGTGAGGTGAGCCAGCTCCTACTCACACGCTCCCTACCATCCTCCACACCCATGGTCACACTCCCCTGCCTGCCCAAGCCAGACTTAGATCCAGTCTTGGATCGAGGTGACCAAAGTGTTCCGGCAGATTCACAAATGGGCATTCCACGCAGAGAAGCAGCCCGTGCGGAAGACACTTTTTTTGGTCGGCTCCTTCACGCCCCTCCTTCGACGTCCTTTCGCCGCTCCAACTGCTGGGCGCCAAAAGCCGCCCCGGACGGCTTCGCGAGAGGGCGGGGCGGCTCACAGTTCAGGTTGAGGAGGCTCTGTGACAGCTGTGTGACGATCTATCTGCAATGACATGGTGAGATCTGTGCGCGTTGAAGGCTTCCACAGCCATGCCGCCAGACACCGGACTTGACTTTGTCTCAATCCCATGCGCGCAAGTCTCCTTGGTCATGGAGAGACAGAGCTTGTGTCTGTTGATACTGATAATGTGAGACAGTGACCTAATGCCCTGTGGCCCCTTGACACGCACCACAAGGCCGAGCAACATAAACCCGACATTGCACCCGTCGGCCCCGTGGAGAGAAGAAAAGATCGCGCATGTCTAAGAAACGAAACGCTTCAATCCCTGTACTACGGCTGCGCGGTTGTTGTACAAGGATCTTGGTGAGCACGTCGGCATGGCCGGCCAGAGCTTTGAGCTTCCGCTCCAGCTAGAGCTGGCGCTGCCCGGTAAGGCCCTGTGGCTGGTGGGCGTGACACAGCGCCAGAGAACCATTGATCTGAGGGGCGATCTTGAGCAAATTGGTATCGCGCGCAAAAGTCAACAAGTTCCTGACGTGTAAGCAGGGTCTTGTAAACGTACATTGGGGGCGCCTAAGAGGTGTGAATGGCCATGAGAAGGATGGATGAGTTGCTCATGCAGTGTGGTTCTCGGGCCGCTGTGCTCGGTATGGGCTTGGACTCGTCTCACCAATCATTACAGGGATGTGGTGCGACTTTGTGCCTCAGCCAACTTAACGGCTACGCATATTGTACACGAACTCAAGACTCTGGTTGGAACGCACGGGTTCGGTATCGGTGACGGCGACGGGAGCCTTCATCTGATGGATCCGATGAAGCATCCGCCCAATCGACCATGGATGCAAAGGCTTGATCGTGCGCTTGGCCGCGACTCCAACGTCTCATTGGCTTCGACCCTGGAGTTGCTGTGGCTAACGTCGAATAAACGGCACACGATCCATGGTTCGGTCATGGCCAAGAAGTCGGTGCGAGATTCGAGGCCTGGCCTGGGGCTTACCATGATAGAGAGACGTGGCCTCAAAAGACCTTTCGCAGAGCCTCTGCCTGCGTGGTAATCCCAAACTGCCCCCGGCCTTCTGGAAAGGCAACCTGACGAACCATGCATGTCACCTGGCCAAATAGCCAGTCACCTACAGTGATGTTTGGGACCAGAAAGGGATCCTACAAGGAGTTATGACGAGGATTCGCGAATGCATCATGCCGACCACACTTGTGTGGTAGGACCAGGATGAAGCTTTGGCCGAAGGGTGTTCAGGGCCCATGAGACGGGTTGCGCCCAACCCACGGGAGCAGGGAACAACTGCCATGCTGTGTGTGCCCACTCTCTCGCACCTTCACTGAGCTTGGATATGGATTGCTTCTTTCATGGGATTTCCTATTGCGTCTTCCCATCTGCACGAGTTGCCGGGGATGACTTCCGGGCCCCATTGCTTGTTGCTCTCTGCGCTTCTATTTGGCGAACCGACTGCTTGGGGCATGCCTCTTGGGAGGCGTCCTCTCGTACATGCGATGACCAAAGCGCGTCCGGGCCGCCGAAGGAGGATGACAAAGCCGAGACGGTGGATTTCTCGCCGTGAATGAGGCCGGCCGAGTAAGAATAATGCTCGTCCTCGGAGAGACTGCCAAGGCAGAATGGATGCCAAGCTGCCGAAAGCCCACATCCCCGCGAAACTACAGGACAAGATTGTGACGCGAGATCTGGGCAACGACCCATGGCTCTCCCTCACCCATGCCCGCTGTCGGCCGGGAATTCTGTCGCTTCAGGAAAAAAGGAAAGCCGGCCTCTGCCTCGACTAAAAATAAGGCCCGGTGGTAACTGCGCTACCACCGGCCCCAGCAATGGAGATCCCGCTGTTACTTTAGCGCTGCTCTGGCGTGTGTGTGCTCCTGGGGTACGGGGAGCTCGAGGGCCAGTGTCCATCCAGCAACACATTCACAACCTAGCCGAGCCCAAGTTGGGTAACATTTAAGGGAGTTTTTCACGGACGTGACGCGACGAGGCGAGGCGAGTGAGGCTTGGGTCCTTTCTCTCGGCACACACCTAGGGAGGGTCCTGGAGGTGGACGTGTGAGACGGACGAAACATCCATTTGGTCTTCCAGAAAAACAGGGGTTGGCGAAAACGTCGGTGGCCGAGTGCCACTGCAGAGCAACCTGCCAGGACCATCGAAGCCGGCGATGGTGAAGGTGACTGGGTTGGATGGCAGGGGGGCTGTGCTCGCTACCGTCCGGCGGCCAGGGGGCCCGGAGGAATCAAAGACAACCTAGGCCAGGGCAGGCACAGGGCACAGGGCTGTCCTTCCAGCTGCGAAAAACAACGGTCTCGGCAACCTAGCAAGTCTGTCCCAGGCCGAGATGATGCTGTTCTAGCTTCAATCGTTGCCAAGCCTTTTTTTCTTATTTTCTTTTTCTCGCTGGAGTTGGACCACAAGTGGCGCCCTTCTACACGAGCACGCAGACAGGCAGACTGACGGACAGACAGAGACACACTCACACACGCCATCCATCACTCATCACAGGAGAACGAGCCGGTCCACCACGACCAACCAGCAACCCCCTTTGCGGCCGACCTGAGGCAGCCTCATATTATCTCGATGGCCACGTCAGTCGTCATATTTGTGCCAATTTCCGAGCCCCCGTCTTGGTGATGGCGTTCCCCCACGGGGACTGGTGAGGGTGGTATGGAAAAGGTTGACATTCCAGATGACACCGACCCTAAGTCAGATGTATCTCGGTTGGTGAGCAGAAGACAATGACGGACAGGACGAGCCATACGGAAACGAATACGGCGATGGCACTTGTCCGAATCTATGAACAGGAATTATCCGACAGCGCAGACTCACGCCAAATTGGTTAACTGTTTGAGTTTCTGTCGCTGCAACACTACGAATAGTCATGAGGGAGGCAAAACACCAAGCGGTGTGGAAGGGGAGCGTTGAGATGATCGCGAGGCGCTCCTAGCTCGCGACGCAGGTACCTTCCACCTTCCCGTCCCTCAGGCAGGGGTGGGAAAGCTTGGATGTGGATGAGGGAGACTCTGCCGTTGGCCTGTTTCTGTATGGTGGATGGATCCAAACTTCTAGCTCGGAAACTAGAAGTCCTGAGACGGGCGCTCATGCTGTCTTCAGCTCGCCACTAAACAGGCACACAGCCCGTGAAAGAAAACAGGGCCGGCCCTCAGACATAATTTCATAGGGCGAATGGCCCCATAATCTTTCGCCTTCATGACAGGCACATCGATTGCCAGCCCTTGCCAGCCCTTGCCAGCAGCTCTTTGTCACAAGGATGGCCAAGGCGCTGGCTGCACGTATGATGAGCGTGCGATCCTGTCTTGGCGCATGCTCGGTTCAAGCACAGATCCTTTCCGGGACGGCTTTCCGACTACCTTTACCCCCAAGCAGCGTGCTTTTAGTATCACTGTTAAATCCTCGGTGTTGTATGTTTTTTGACGATTCAGTTTTTCTGGCCTTGCATGGGCTGGGTGATGATGGGAGTATTCAAGATGACGGGACCTAAAGAATTGTATCCCGTATAAAGTGGTGCTCTTGGGACCTGTTTGAACTCTTGGGAAGAGATGTGATAATGCAGATCTGCTTGGTCGAGAGATGGGTGCTTGCTATGTTACTAGGCAAGTTCACAGATCGGATAGTTTGAGACCGATGGCAAACGATCGTGGCATCATCGAGTTTTACAGTTGGGAAGACATTAGATTCGCGACTAGGCGAGAGTGGATTCACGAGAGTCACAAGCTGGGGGGTCGCGTCCTCCCCCAAAAATTTGGGGCTCTTCCTTGCAGAGCCGCAAGATGGGCCGCCCATCGTAAACAAGGCGCCGGGACGGACCCAGTCTGGGCGGGGCCGGGCGGGGCCGTAAGCCGGACAAGTCGGGCCACTGGTCCCCGGGCTTCCCCCGGGCTTCCTTCCGTCAAAGCACGGCGTGAGCCCAGCCGAAGGGCAGCGCTAGTTCGGCCTACGTAGTGAAAGGAAGAACGGGCTTTGTAGAGAGGGAAGAAGATTAACCTGGCGTGTTTCTCCCGCCCCCCTGGCCGTCCCTTTTTCTACTTTGACGGCTGTCGATCACGTATGGTCAATGCCCTCCCCTGCTACGTCGGCTTGTTTTAAACACACGCCCCCGTCCCCTTAAACCTCCCCTCCGACTTCCATCCGACAGCAACATGGCAAAGAGCTCTCACCGCGAGCTGGACGCTCAAGAAAAAGCCCAATCAGGTGGAATGTTGCGTTTCGGTGGTGTTTCCCTACCCACAACCCCACAGGGAGGGGAAATAAGCAGCACCTACCTTTTTTTTTTGGTGCCGTGGACGCGTAGGCCAGGTAGGACTTTTTGAGTCATCATCTGTCTGGAAGGAGACGCCACTGACGGCCGTTTGGACGGCCGCGAGCACGGAATCGCCGCGACGAGCGACCAGAGCATTGACCAGATCACGAGAACAAAGTCGGCTGTAGGATCCAACCAATATTGGAACCCTGAAGATAGAGAGAGTATTCAGGAGACTGCATCGTGCGGGGCGACCAGGTATCCGTTCCCCCTTCTCGGGCTGGCCGGGTCATGTTTTCTATTTGGACGGGATTCGGTGCGAAAGCGGTGTGTGTTTCTTGAGCATCGGACGTGATCCTCTAGGCGTGGGATTCGATTTAACGAGTGGAAGCCGTGAATTAACAGAACCGGACGTCGAATCCAAGGGAAAAACGAGAGCAGGTAAGCTTTCTGCAGGGCAGAGGCTTGTTCTATATACCTACTACGTGCCGGACGCGGCTCCGCAACGGATCCTAAACTACCTTTTTGCAACGTTCCATCGCATTTGCGATGGGACGCCTCGATTGAAACGGCCTGTCTGTGAGAATATTGTGGCTGTGAATGTTTAAACCAGGCTCTGGGGCCGTTTGCTGACTGTCGTTGTCGATGTCTTGCATTGTAGAGTCTTATCGATAGCGCGTAGATAAGGACCCGCTGCGGATAGATAAGACTTACACCAGGTCTTCTGCCAGATTCATCAACCCAGATGACGACACTGATGAGTATCACGGACTCCTCGGGCACCGTAGATATTTTACGGACCATCTTGTATACTATGAGGTTTGAGTATATATTGCCCCAAATGTTCTCCAATCTCACATCTTGACTCCTGCTCAGTATCAACTCTGAAGCACTTGCCTACACATCCACACACACTCCTTTCCGCCAACCTCTTTCACACCTGCAAAATGTCAACCATGCAAAAGATTTTTGACAGCTTCCAAGAGCGCCAAGAACAACTTGCCAAGTCCAAAAACCCTCTCTCCCACGGCGCAGCCCTCATCGAAGGTCAGATCTCGCCACTGTACGAGGCCCGAATCCCCATTCTCGACCAGGGTTTCCTCCACAGCGATCTCACTTACGATGTACCTGGTGTGTGGGATGGGAAGCTATTCCGTTTCGATGATCACTTGGACCGCCTTGAGATGAGCTGCAACAAGTTGCGTCTCAAGCCTCCCATGTCGCAGGACGAGATTAAGCAAGTAACCATTGACCTCATCGCAAAAAGTGGCATACGAGATGCCTACGTTCAACTCATCGTCACACGTGGATTTCGCTTTGTTCGTGAGCCAGCATCTAGCGACACGCCCGACGGCAACTTTATCTACATCCTGGTGATGCCCTACATCTGGATCATGCCCCCGCAGCTGCAGCAGATTGGCGGCGAGGCCATCGTCGCCCGCACAGTTCGACGCATTCCCCCTGGTGCCATTGACCCCACGGCCAAGAACCTCCAATGGGGAGACTTGATCAGAGGTCTCCTTGAGGCTCAGGACCGAGGATCGCAGTATCCCTTCCTGACTGATGGGGATGCCAACATCATCGAGGGAGCCGGATACAACATTGGCGTTATGGGGCCCCATAGGGACACGGGTACCCGTGGGCATTATCTAAGCGTGGATCGCTAACACTGCGACAACTATAACGATATATGGCTATAGGCTTGTGCAGATCGGGTTAACTAACGAGGAGGGATCGCAGCTGGATTGGTGTGTTAAGTGGCCCTGTGAGGACGTTCTCCCGGGCGTAATAAATTCTACTACTACTACTACTACTAACTACTCCTGCTACTACTACTAACTACTCCTGCTACTACGACTATAGGGCTGAATACAGTGCCTGTTGCTCCTCACAATTTTTTTTCACGTGCTCTCCATATCTCCCCTGGCCCTCGTCTACTCGAAAAATGTGCTACGACTATCTCATCGGCTACTTTGACATCAAGATGGTCGTTCTCTGACTTGACCCAGTCAAGATAGGCCATCATCTCTTCTTTAGTCCATTCCCTAGAGCCCATTAGCGTCTCACAGCGCCCAGTCATTTGCTTCCAGTCGAGGCACCAGTCGTAGTCGGCTTTACTATACTGCAAAGGCAGACCCATCGCCTTCCGATACTGTTGGTTAGTCTTAATACTGCCGCGTAGCTGCGCCCTATACCAAGCTTCTCTTGGTGCAGTACATCTCTAATAGATAGCCCGTGGATCATCATACCGCAGTACCGCTGCTGCTACTGCTGGTGGTGCCTCTGCCGTTGCCAGCGCCGCTGTTACTTGTTACAAAAGCTCCACGTACCACAAAGGGCATAACTTTGAAGTCATTATATGATCTACTAGTTAGAGACAACTAGGTATATAAACGAGACTCAGAAGCGGTGGTGGGGTAGGAGCCGCACGATGGCCTCATGCCCATGCGCGGCGGCCTCTTCAAGTGCCTAGGACTTCTTGGGCGTCTCTGACAGTCCCTCTGGCAGCCCCTCTGGCAGCTTGAGCCCAGGCCTGATGGGGGTAAGACCCCCGCTGTAAATGCCGTCGAGTTCGCGGCCGAGGTCGCCTGTGGTCGGGGTGGGGCCGGGCCCCATGTAACTGAAGGTGTTGCCCGTTAGAGGGGCAGAAAAGGCAGAACGGGCAGGAGGAGCAGGCGACAGTGGGCGCTTGCGCTTGCCAGAGGAAGATCTGATAAGTGAGAGAGTCCATGTTAGCAAGGGGCGTCTACTGGAAGCGTCACTCTGTGGAGAGAGCTGGGAGACGACGACTGAGGAAAGAAACGCACAGAGACATTGGGGGTCCGCAGAGAAGAGACGCGTTGACAGACTCGTCTGCGGTGTGGGCGCCCCGGTCGACGAGGAGCTGCGCGACGGCCTCGTGCCCCCTCGCAATGGCCCACCATAGCGGCGACCGGCCGTCATTATCTGCCGCCTCGATATCGGCGCCCCGGTCGACAAGCAGCCGCACGATGGCCTCGTGCCCTCCCTCGGCGGCCCATAATAGCGGCGTCCGGCCATCCGAATCTTTGGTGTCGATATTAACACTAACTTGATCTGCCCTTTCCAAAATGGCCCATAATACTCCTGCCACTCCATACCTCGATATAACGTGTATTAAATTAGTCCCTTCCGGTGGATAGTAATCAGAATACGCATCTAGTACTCTGTAAATACGCACCCATCGTTCCACAAGAGTGTTTGATGGCCAGGCGAAATGTTCCAGAAGATCCTCTTGAGGGACGCTTCTAGCATCACTTTGCTTCGTGTGAGCTACCCATGAGGTCGCAGCGTAATGTAGGAAAGGAAACTTAGAGTTCAAAGAGTAAGGCTCGTGACTTGCTGCTGACTGGCCGATCTCCTCCATCGCTAAGTAGCGTATGCAGGTCCTAGAAAGCCGATGGTGTGCGCTTCCGACTATAAAGTCGTCAGGTTTAGCATTCTCGTCTAGAGCTGATAGTCCCCCCTGGACGAAAAAATCCTTAATGGCGCGGTGGATGAACTGTATAACTCTCGTATCTGATGTGGCCTCCGCAAGACCGTGGCTGAGCGTCTGAACTCGTCTCTTCATCTCGTCGTCGTCGGGTGTGTAATCTCCTGCTCTCTGGCATTCGTACAATGACTGGTGTGGGCAATCGGGGTCGATAAGCATAGCCCATCGCAATTCGTCTAGTGACAAGGGCCGCATGGCAAAACAGATCCATTGAATGAGTTTCAGAGAGTCCGGGCTCATATTTCGGATGAGTTCGCGGCATATGGTGTCGAGCTCTTGGGGAACCGAAAGGATGCCGCCTTGGTTGACGTTCTGAGTACCGCCAGGCGCGTCAAATTGGTTGCCAAAACCATAGCTGTTGTCGGATGAGCTGTCCGGCGACGATGGTTGGGCCCTCACGGTACGGAAACCCGCACCCCCCCGCTGGACTGCAGTCATTTCATTCGTGTCGTAAGGCGCATGTTTTTGACTGAGCAAGTCTTCCGGTGCCTTGTGTCTCTTTGTGTTTTGGGTTTTAACCAGTGAACGGTGCCCAGTGTCCGATGTTGAACGGTGACGCTTCCGCCCCGACCGTAACATAGCGCCCAACGATTCCGTGCCAGAGGGGGTGATACTAGATGTCTCGTGATATGTTGTAGCAACCGAAGGAATGAAATGGATTGTGTCTTTAGGACTCGCGTTGCCATTAGAATATTTCTTGATATCCGACAACAGTGTCTGGGCAGTCACCATAAGTGCGTATGGTTCCTGGTCGAACACTGCGATGATTGATCCGCATAGCGCCCCAGATACTTTGTCGACTACCCAGGATCCAGAGGTCCCTTGACCTAATCGTTCATAAGGGTGAGTTGGACTTGAAAGTGAGTGGTAGGATCTGAACGTTTATCACTTACACAGTGGTGCTTCCAAGCTAAGCTTCCGAGTCCAGAATTGTGCGCCGCCAATCACTAGAGGAACTGTGGCGGTCAATAGCGAGGCAACTATTATATGTGGTGACTTGTCATCTGCCAAGATAAGAACATTCCTAGCTGTTAAAGTTTCGTCCTTTACATAATCCGACACCCAATTCTGTCCAATAGTATAGGTAGATGCGTGGTTGGATATGGGTGGATGTGCATCCTCCTTGGGAAAGTGCTCCACGGGTAGCTTTTGCCTTGCTCTGGAAGATAGAGTACGGCCCTCAAAATAGTCGTGTTGTATGATGGCCGAGAGGGATCTCTTGTAAAAGTTCCCGAATTGTGAATCCCCAAGTCCAGCGATCAGAGCGAAATCTGCCGGGATTGGCCTCTTTGAGAAGTCAAGTTTCCAAATCGAACCTTGAGATGAGTCTTCCTCGGCCTGGCGGATAAAGTTTATCCTGTCGAACGGGGTGACGGGAATCCATTGTGTTATGCCATCGAGACAAACACTGCCCAATTTCGTAGTGCTCTCACTGTCAGCCCAACCTTCTTGGTTGTCAACCAACTCAAGGTCTTCATCGCTTTCGTCGTCATCGTCCGAATCCGAACCGGAGAAAGGTGATGGATGAATGCCACTACCGCCTATGCCTGTCAGATCCTGTTGTGGCATTGGGGCTTCTGATGAAGCGAGCTCGAGAAAATACTGCAGCAAGGCGTGACCGGATGTTACGCCAAGTTTGGAGCACGCCTGATCGTTGACGAGGCCCCCGATTCGGGACAATTTCTGGCGTAGAATTACGTCCTCCTTGATAATGGTTGTGAGGCAAAGCAATCCGCATGCTGAGGACCCCGTGGCTTTTGCTGGAACATGAACATGCAAGACTTCGCCGCTCTCAAACTTGATACCTTTGTCCAAGAGTAAATAATCCTTGGGAACAGTCAAGGTGTCTCCGGCGAGGCTCAAACCTCCTTCGGCGTATATGTCGGCGTATATGTCGGCGTATTGATCAGAGTCTAGGCCAAGTCGTCGGACTACTTTCTTGAGTCTCTTCCATGGACCCGAATTGCGGATAGCCTCATCGGTGGTTCTGATCCACACGGTGGGTCTTACGGTGATTTGCGGCAGAGTGGGATGGCGAGATCCAGCCATTCGCAGTTCGCACGCGTAAGGGACCGAGACCGGGGAGCGTCTCCAGAGACCCCGATTGGAGTTCCAAATGTTTTGTAGTTCGGGCGCAAGCTTTGCCTCAGTCTCAGCCGCACTCCGAAAGAGCCCTGCGCATTGACGGTCATCTGGCCAGTGTCGTTTGGAATACCACACGTTCTCTACCGAGCAGCAGATGCCTCTGGCCTTTGGAGGTTGAGAAAAGTCGTCGTCGTTGAAATTGAGATCTAGACAAGTGGGGAATTGATGGATCAAGCCTGGATGAGGTTGAGGTCGCTGGGGGGGCGAAGGACTTGAAGGTGGTGTGGTGTAGACCTCCGTTCCAGTTGAACTCGCACTGCCCATATCTAAATAAACTCGTCTAGAGTGGCAAGATATTCTCTGGGCGTGCTTATGAGCAGAATTGCCGAGTTGTCGTCTCTGACTTGGACGTAGTGGAATGACCTTGAAGGTAGTAGTAGGTGGGCGAGCGCTGACGACGCAAAAAGGGTTGGATGGGGGCAGTAATGTCATTAGAAGATGAAATGGAGAGAGTTGCAGGTTGTAAGAAGATGGTCAGAAATCAGGAGGGATAGAAAAACACGAGTAAGGGCATCTGCATTTCAGGCCTCCAGCCTGCTCTGACAACTAATAGGTGCCCTGAGATGGTGTATTGGGGCGGCTTGCCATTGGGCTTATTCTTCTGAAAGTCTCAGCAAGCGGGGGATATCTCTACTTATCGGCCACGGGTACAAGTACGAGGGAGCTGCCACGGCTCCCCTCAACGAAACATGACCTTTTCCGTCAGCAAGATTGTCTGTCGGCTTTATCTTCCGCGACTGCCCACGGCATCTCAATCCAGCACCGTTGCTCGGCACAGTCTCCTATCACATCTGTACAAACTCAGCGGCAGGTTCCGCTGTGCCAGGAGTAAGACCATGGCAAGGGTCAATCTTCAAGACGACGACAAATTCAAGCTGCTTACCGCAATATGGCCGCAAATGCCCCGCCATGACTTCAATACTTACAAAGGGCTCTATGATAAATATTTCCTGTTCCTCGACGAGCAAGTGTCATCAGTTCAGCGGAAATCATCTCTCTATTCCGTCACAACCATCGAAGAGTTTGTGGCGTTGATCCAGAACATCCGCCGAAATGAAAGTCACGCCAAAGTCAATATTACTTCAGACCCCTCCGACGAATCTCTAAGATCTATCGATATCGCTGTCCGGATGTGGCTCACGGTTCATGTTCAACATTCGCCTGACGATCGTCCCATCTCCTTTTATTGGGCAAAAGACGCGTGTTTAACGCCGGCGCTTGAGAATTGGTTGACCCAGACCAAAGCTCACAAACCCATGGACAACAGAGCCGGACAGATCCCCATGCGCTTCAGTGTTCCGAATCTCATCAACTACTACAACTTTCAAGTCGAATGGACGAGCGACTTGATTCAGCATCTCAACATTGACTGGAAGTATAAGCGAATCACGATCTTTGAGCACGGCATCTGCTTACGCAACCACCTGGAATACTCGCCTTGGTCCCCTTTACCAAGAGCAATGGTCGAAGAAGCAATAGACACAATCAAGCTGCTCTTTCCCGACGACAAAGACACAAAGACCTTCCTTTCGGGGCAAGGAAGGACATTTTTGAACGTTCCTTACGGCCGCGAGCGCTCAATGTTGCTGGGAAACTACCGCTACTGGCAGCACAACCTCGCCGATCTCGTGGAGCATTGGGAGCAAGGCCCCAAGGGATGGTCACAAATCCGACTCAATCCTGATCAAGGGAACCTTTTGGAGTATGTTACGTTCTGGGCTGCAACGATTGTTCTCATTCTTACCGTCATGAGCATTGCGTTTGGTGTTGCCAGCCTAGTGCTTGCGAAACAAGCATTGGATGTAAGCCTTCGCTCGCTCGAAGTGAGCATCCAATCCTACAACTTATCGTTGGCGGCGGCTTGCGCAGAAGACAATGCTACTGAAAATTTGCCCGCCTTTTGTTCTTAGAACCGGTGTATACTGAGTCTGGAATAGCAGTTTAACTTTTGATCTTAATAGTGTAGATCTCCGTGTCATGCTCCTGTGTCGCGGCGATGAGTTGAAAGACCATTGTCACAACATGGTAGTGAGGCAAAACAAACCTCAGTGGGCTCCCTGCCGTCAGGCAAATTGAAAACGTCATGCCCGTTGACGGATTGCAGTTTGTGGCCCTCTCAGCAGTCAGCCACGTCGTATTCATATGTGGCTAGGCTCACCTCGCGTCAAATGTGTGTCGCAGCCAGGCTTGGAAGACGCCCGGAAACAGCTTGTAGCCAGGGTAACTGGCCTAGGGCAAGGCAGAATCGAGTGACTGGATCCCATGGTCCAGGGCAGATTTTTCTCCGCCCCGGTGACAGTTCAAATGCCTGGGAGGGAGGCCGTGTCATACTGCTGGGCGCTCCAAAGAGAAAGGATTGCCGCAGAGCCTCAACCTTAGAACAGGTCTCATGGGGGAGAAACTGCATATCGGTGAGCCTGGTGATGTGACAGGGCTCATCACTCCGGCGCCCAGGTGCACTTCTTGGTCCAGGGTATTTGGAGATAGTGCTGTAATGGCTTTGATAGCCAGTTTAGCTCCGCTCAGCGATTGACCACACCTTTTGATCATCACTTAGGCAAATGGGTCCGGGCCGTGCCTAGTGCGGGCCGGTAGTGAGCTGCCGCGGACTAGCTAGAAACAGCCGGCATCGGCCGCGAAGCATCATATGGCCTAAGTTAATAATGCTTACTTAGACTCCGCGGCCAGCATGGAGACGGCCAGGCTTCTGGGAAACCTGGGTGCAGTTACTCTAATTTATCTCCCCGTCTAGGCAACGGGTACGTAGACGGTATAAGACAGATGCCAGGGATTGATGCTCTGTCGCGGGGCAGGGAGTCATCGCGCAGGCTTGTCTTCTAAGCGAAATGCCCGATTCGCGTCCGGGCTACTACCCTGGGGCAGTCATGCCATACTGCTAGTAAAGGCTCAAGGAGGTGCACTGGACACCATCGTTCTACCTTCCGCTTATCTTATAACAACCGAAACTGATCACACATCGCAGACCCAAAAAACCATGGTGAAGAGGAGGCTGCAGGGCGACAGCCACAACAAGGCCGCGGACATTCAGCCAGCATTCCCCGCTTTCCTCCCTCGCAACTTCGCATCTTCTCAGAATGCATCGCATATAATTTTATATCTTCTCTCTTTGCAAAGGTGAATTTAACAAGGCATCTGACCCGTTTTGACTCAACACCAGCGTAAAAGTTGTCCGACCGTGAGCAGTATTCCTGCACTTATAGAGTCGCGAATGTGGCGTCATATTTGGAGATGGCCAGGTACAGCCCATAAGGCCCATACATGCGCGGATCTGGGTCATCCCAGAGCCTCTGAAGTAAATTCGACGCCCTGATACTGTGCTCCATCCGGTATCTCGAGTTGCGCAGGCCCCTGGAAAGCAATTCTTGCACATCTGGCTGGGTGGTGCAAGAGCAAGCAATGAGACATGGCCACATTAAAATCGCCGTCCACTGAGAGTCGTCCAACTTGTGACCCGAGTCAACGATGATGTCGACGTGGCTCTGGAACTGGGAGATGATTTCGGGGCTTGAGATGGATGAACCTTGCATGGCTGCTCTCAGGTAGATTTCTAGGCTGTGCCTTAGAGCTTTGGAGACATGTACCCTAGACCCTTTGCGAGTTGCAGCTTGTGTGTCGTTCCAATTGTGAAGGCGGTTCTGGATTGTATCATGCAGCTTTACGCAACCATGTGAAGGATCATGAACGCCGGCCTCTTGTTCAACTAGTCTTTTACCGAAAAGGAGAGATGCCTGTGGTATCAACTCAAAAAGACCGTGGAAGCCAGCAAACATGATGCCAAACGTTGGATACGGACTGAGACTGTTGAGTGAAGTGATGAACTGATCTAGAGGAAACATGCGCTCACTCAAGAGACCATATGGCGTGAGACAATTGGTGACGATGAGGTACGAGTACAGCTCGAGGCCGAGTCCGAAATGTGTCGTGAGGTCGTGTCCCAAGGGAGTATGCGCCTGGTGCTTGAAAATTTTGAGGATTATTTCTCGACTGGCGCGGAGATGGCCAAATAGGGCTTCTCCATTTACCCCCGAGATTACCTATATGTCGAATTTGGCATTGACATAAGGGCTAACTGCTGGTAGGGATTGGTACTGACCTCAAAGTGAGACAATATGACCAGAATCAGGAGTAACCGAACAAGTTTACGGACATCCGAGTCTTTGAGTTGTATAAACTCAGCCCTTAGAAGCCTGATAAGACTACTATAGTGACACAAGGTCGCTTTCTGAGCGGCTCCATCGGAATCGTCGCCAAAGTTCAAATGCGCCCCGCTAACAGCTAGGATACTATGCATGAGAAGATCATCCGCAGAGGCGGCGGGAATAATCTCGCTGATGAAGGCGTTTTCATTGGCTGGCATTGGGAGCATGGTTGCGGTTGTGGTGACGTAATATTGAAACAGGAGAGGAGATTCGGGAGTGAGTGTGCAAGATGGAGTGAGATGCGTGAAAGATCCGAAAGGTATGGTCCATATGTTGTCTCCCATTGGTTTATCAACTTCTGTAGCTCTTGAGATGGTCTTATAAGAAGAAGAGGTTGAAGAGTTTTGACTGTGTAAAGTAATGTCACTATGGCTGGCATCTTGCTGGTGTGGTGGGCCTGGTGGTGTTGTCCCATGGTTTTGTTCCACAGGCCAATTGCAATCAAGATGGTTGCGCCTGCAACCTATGCACCGTGGTCTGTCCTCGTCACATTTCTTTCTCCGGGATCGACATGTAAGACATCCGTTCCGCGACCGTTTGAACTGTTTTCGCCGACCAATGTAGGGCCTTGATCGAGTGACGCCCTGAGTATCCACGGCCCCCGAGTTTGTATTTGAAGGCGTCATTTCTGTGGGTTGTTCGGGTTGCTTTTCGTAAGATTGGCTGTGCAACTGGCAATATTATGGTCCGGGGTAATGTTGGAGCGGCGAGGATGTGTAAAAGCCAGGTCTTGGTAGAGAGACGTTGTGGAATTTCCCCCTGTCTTATCTATCCGCTATTGAGGGGCAAGGATGTGGTTGAATCAATGGTTGGTTGGGGTTGGTGTCCGCGGACTCCGAACCTTGGCACTTGGTGTCTGACGCTCCCTACCTCATAGTCACTTTTACTGGTAGTTACAAAGTTGTTAAACTGTGAGGACGGACCATATCATATTTTCTCCCCGACGTTAGGTAGCCATAGTCATAGAAATTAGTTACATAGCTGTCCTTGGAAGAAATGGTTTCACGGGCTATAGTAGTAGCATTGTTCAAGTCCCTAACATCTACTGGAAGGACCCAATCGGTATGGATTTGAGATTGCCTCGCCCTATATTAGGGCGCATAAGGCAAGGCATCCTTGCGTTCCCAAACGATGGGTTTGCCGTTAGCTTGATCTGTTAGCTTTATCGTTGATCATTATGGGTAGTCACGCAGGTTAAGAAATAAATGAGACACCGGGATGACAACACCAGGACGGCAGAGTACTAACCGACGCATCTCAAATCTAATAATTTCATTTAAAATATAATCAAGTAATTATCCATAAGTATATCATGACAATACTAGTTCATTAGAACTCTTTTATCCATTCTCTTCTATTTTGTTGATCATCTTTAGAGAAGGATATACTCCGTCCTGATGTCTCGACTTTTTCTTGACCCGGGTGCTAGTCGAGGCCAACTATGTGGCGTCTAAGGACGGGCTTAGCCTGCTCAGCCCCCTTTGCCATTCCCCAGGAGGATTCTTTAATGGCTTTAACCCCGACGATTGAAGTCTGAATCGACAACTACAATGTGTGATACGTCGATTATAGACACACAGGTAGCCGAGGACGACGCCTTCGTGGCAGAAACGCTCCGCAGATTCGAGCAGCAATGGCTTCCAGCACAGATGCAAGACAACAATGCCCTAGCGCTCGCCAACGCCTGGAGAGACTGCGACAATATGCTCACAAGATTAACCCGCGGTGATCCCATCACTTCAGACTATTCAGAGTTCAGACTTGGTATCTGGACGCAACAGGATCGTCTGAAGGACTGGGGAAAACGACTTGGTTTCCCACACTTGCTTGATCCCGACCATCATGACCCTCTCGACCCTCGCCTCACGGTCCCTCGACTCACCCAGGGCGCGTTCAACTTTCTCGACGACATTGTCAAATCCGTCGCACCGCTCATGACACTTTCCAGGAAGCACAAGAGACCGGACCTAGGGCATCACGGACTTCCGTCGATGAGTTTGAGGATCAGCAGCGCGACGAGATGGCATGGAAAAGATAAAAGGACCTTTTTGTCTCTGAGCAGGGGACTTTGCGAATGCATCAACTTGTTGTTTGAGTTGTTGGCTGATGCAGATGCTTACATCTTGCTTAACCCTGTTCCTATGACTGTGGAGGGGCCTTCTAAGACTGATGGAGGAGGGGAGACAAGCTATCATGGGTTTACGGATAAGCCGGCAGCCTCTTGTAAGAGCACATAATAGGCTCAAATATCCTATGACGATATATAGATGGCAGTGTGCTTAATGGGGTCTTGTTAGAAGTGGAAAATCCTAGATGTAGGCCATGTTAAGGTGCAGTGTTTCATCAACAGTCGGACACCCTCTCATTCCTGGAGACATGGTTTAAATCACAAAGATTAACGAAAAAGAATACACCTTGACACTTTATAGTCTAGTATTTGACATTAACTACAGAACCTAGGATTAGGTACAAGTTCTACGATTGGTTAAGAGGCAGATAGGAGCCGTTTCTTATATACACCCCAACCAATCACCACTTTACATGTAGGGGTCATCCTCCCTGTCCTTGTCCTTCGCATGATGCCGCTTCTTTATGGTTGAATTCTCCACCATCTCCCCAGCACAGCCTGTCGCTCATGCTCTGACGCAGCCTTGAAGTCATCCTCGCCCTGCTGGATGCGCGACGCGATGATATAGTCAGGCGTGCCGCTTGAGAACATGGACCGGACACCTTCGCCCACCTGGATAGCTGCTCTCTTGGCGACTTCGGCTGTATGATTGCTGCTTGAGTACTGCTGCTCGACCTGGCTGTTGTCCCCTGATGAAACCTGGAGTTGTTGCGTGGCATGCGTCTGAGACGAACCGGGGGTATTAAGAGATTCTTGGGCAGTTGATGGTCTAGGGGTTGGTGATCTCCCTCTCTTGTCGCTCGCTCGTATTCCCTTGATCATGTTATGAGGGACGGTGGCGATCCCAGCGACCATGCTGCTCATGTCTCCCATGAGGGCAGCTGTAGCAGCCGAGAAGGGATCCAACGGCTGTTCCTCAGTACTGTATTCAATCGGCCTGTATCTGTTTTTATATCAGTCAGGGGCACGTTATATAAACAGGGATAAGGAGGTTCTACTTACAGCTTCAGGTCTGAGTACTCCGGCTCTCCAGCTTTGACGAGCACCGTCGCAGCAAAGGGGCTTAGCTTGACAGTCGTCTTCCGGATTCTCCACGCCGCACACCTCCCCGGAGCGGCATCGCATACAATTTTGCGACCCTGGAGATGACAGTGAAAGCTCTTACAACCTTCAATCGTTCCGGCTTCCTCGCGGATCTTGGCACCCAGCTCTTGGGCTCTGGCCTGTGTTTCGGGCAACAGACAATAGCGGATCGCCGCGGCGAGCTTTTCGGCCGTCAGGTCAGCATGTGGGATTGGCTCGGGACCAGCTCCAGCTCGGTTCACCATTGCGCCCCAGAAAGGTTGGTCACCAAAGAAAGGAACCACAGCAGTTGGGCGGCCAGCCTTGATGCCCGCAGAGCAGGTTCCTGCACCGCCGTGATGACATACAGCTGAGACGCGACTAAACAGCCAGTCGTGAGGTACGTCGCCGAGCATGAAGACCCCCTCGGGCACTTGGTTATCCCCTCCGATGCCACCCCAGCCTTTGGAGACAAGAGCCCGGACCCCAGCCAGTCGCACTGCCTCGAAGATGGTCTTGGTGAGCTTTCCAGGATCGTCGACAACAATAGACCCAAACCCAATGTAGACGGGCGGCGGACCGGCGCGAAGAAATGCATCTAGGTCAGGTGGCGGCGTGAAAGTAGAAGCGAGGTCCAGGAAGAAGAAACCCGAGATGTCAATG
Source organism: Fusarium sp. NRRL 66088 (assembly GCA_013186415.1). Taxonomy (NCBI): domain Eukaryota; kingdom Fungi; phylum Ascomycota; class Sordariomycetes; order Hypocreales; family Nectriaceae; genus Fusarium; species Fusarium sp. NRRL 66088. The sequence continues at coordinate 19,438 of JABCKD010000344.1, forward strand.
TTGTCACCCCAATCTCCAGGCTTGGGGATCAGAGCTGGGGACCAGCAGTACGTGTAAGGGATACGCAATCTCTCCAGCAAGCCAGGTGCCCGCATGAGCGAAATGGGTTCCAGTCCGAGCACCTTTGTTCTGAACCTGTTGACCACATCGCCGAGTCCCTGCCATGTCATGACCTCGACCATGGCGTACGACATATAGTTCGATGAAGCTCCATTGGCTGCGTTCTGGATGTTGGCCATTGGGTGAGGGAAGGAGGTTGTTGGTGACCACGGCATCGTGAACATGAGGTGCAGAGGAATACCTAGTCTCTCGGCGATGTGAATGTGGGCAAAACTGGGTGGGTTGGCGATGATGGCGTCGGCCACAAACGGCTTCTCATTGTCGGTGGGGGCTTCCAATCCATCGCCCGCCTCAATGCATGACCTCCAGCAACCCAACATCATCTCCTCGATGACACGGCGCCGCTTGATCACCTCAGCAGTAGCAAGGGCATCAGTTTTAGGCCTGAGTCCTGGATTCTTGACCATAAAGGCCATGAGTTCGGCAGGATCGCCGCCGATACTGAAGAACTCGAGATCGTTTTCGCGGACAAACTTGGAAAAGGTTGGGTGAGTGGCTATTCTGACGCGGTGGCCGTACGCCGAGAGCGTCTTGCCCAGCGCCACAAACGGTTGTACGTCACCTCTGGATCCGACGATCTGGATCACGATGCTCATGGGTGGGGGTCCCTGGCTATGGCTGAAACCTGGTTTCGGCGGAGGAGGAGGGGGAGGACTCGCGTCGGGATGAGGAATATGTTGTTGGTGAAGCGTCGGCGCGATCATGTCGGCGATGTAGCTCGTTCTCTTGTTAGGAGTCATCTTGACTCGACCGTCGTCTTTAATGATCAAGAACCATGAGCACCAAGTCACACACCTTACGAGCTGGGATGAAAGAACGGAAAATACTTACTCGAGATGCTGGCACCGAGAGCTGAATCTAGGTCAAGCTGCTCAAGAGCACTGGGATCCTGGGGGTAGTAGCCGTAAGGGGGAGGACCGTAGCTCTCGTGCCTTTGTTGTGGCACTGTAAGCTCGGGATTCCTGTTTGTTTGTTGTGGATGCATTTTCGTGGAAATTTCAGCCATATTCTGAGGGTTTCAACCTGAGGTTGCTTGTTGTGACAGTGATTCACAGTCGGTGGAGTGAAGAGTCGAAGAGTGGAGAGTGATTCAGTGTCGAGATGGCGAGTAGAGAATAAAACAACACAAGCAAGCAAGCACTCCACTCGGCCGGTATTAAGACAAAGTCCGTTCTAAACGTCCAGACTAGAGAGAACTAATCTTTTTGACATTATGCATGAACCTGACCAGGGATGGAAACAGACATGCGCTACGTACATGGACCTTGACTCGCGATGATAACGAGATAGATTCCCCTGCATAACCCCGTCTACACGCAATCGCTAGGCATACTTTAGAAGTCAGCCTAACTGTATACGCAATCTCAGTTAGAAACAGACCAATCTTCCATCTCCATCTCAGTCAAAAATCCCCCTGATTACGCAAGTTACCTCCGAGTCATTATCCCGAGTTCCCGTAGACACCATACCCCCTGGTTCTCAACGCCTGGGCCAACTCTGATAGGGCTGTCTTACTGGCGGCTGGCTATCTATCCGTAATACGAGTGTTAGCTAATCGGCTGAGCTAGGATCTTCTCTTGAGTTTATTTAAACTACCGCCCCTCGACAAATAGACGCCCAGACATCTTGATGTAATACGAGTATTTGGCTTTCTCCTCGCTCCAATGCTTCGACGCCAGCATAAGAAATCACGCAATGGGTGTCAAGAATGTAAAACGAGGCACACTAAGGTCAGTGAACATGGATATCGCTAATTCAAGTTGTCAATTGAGATGAACCATGTATTGACATGCTGTTAGTGTGATGAGACGCGCCCGGCATGTTCTAACTTCTCCTGGGCCTGAAGCACCAGGGTCTTTAGGGCTACTACACTATTGGAGGTGTGCCATCCTTCCCAGCCGTCACTTTCTACGGCGTATTTTCCCTCTACAACAAACCCAATGGTACTATGGAGGCCATCTCGGAGCCCCTTCTCGAGCTGCTCCATGGTGCCAATGACTGTTTCTTCTTTAGGCTGATGCTCTTGAACCGAACTGGCAGCGGGCGTTCTGGGGTCCCAACTATGAGAAGCTGCTTGATATCAAGCACAAGTACGACCCTAATTGTGTCTTTTGGTGCAAGAAGTGTGTCGTAAGTGAGGCTTGGGTTGAGCATCTTGACGGGGAACTCTGCCGTGTTGCGGACGACTCGCTGGCTGTTCAATACTGAGAGGATGTGCCAGATGCCCTGCCTCCTAATTTATCAGGGCCAGGAGACTGTGTAGATTTCTTCCGTGATATGGCTCTCTTCAGAGACCGCCAAGTGAGCGCTTAGGGAGGTTTTATTGTGGATACTAGGTAGGTCAGAGTACTAGAAAGAAAGGAGCTTGTTGGTTCCCAAAGCATGCACAAGTCTGATCATCCTAGCTCTATACATCTAAAGAAAGGGATTATTGCACTGGGTGCCCTCGTGGTATCACCGTGAGCCATTCATGAGGAGACGGCACCTGGAAGCTGTCACATACGACCATACCCACTGGAAAATTCGGGATCCCGTCCGCTCTCCCATAGACAAGCCAGTGAGGGGCGGATTAGTAGTTGGGTCGGTGACGACCAGCGAATCCCCGCTGTTGTATGT